>LN890965.1:506285-527956 GCA_900010015.1 Tuber aestivum | reverse complement strand
ACCCTCTATAACACTCAGTGGGCTACAGGTCAGCAACACCCCTCATCACCCTAATTTGCTTGATCCTGTTACTCACAAGCTATGCCACCACCCGGCTCAGTAATTAGCTGTTGCCATTCTCACCTGCGCTATTTATGGAGTTCGTTACCTCCTGTATCTCTTTCAAATCAGCAACCTTATTCTCTTACCCGCCTGCAGTGGAAATGCTGACTTACACTCTACACTCGTGGGGCAATCCATAGTTAGTCATTAAAGGTTGCCCAATATTCCAAATGCCATTCTCTTACACTCTGTTGTTCTTAAGCTTATGGTTCCACAATACGACATATTTGCGGGGGATATGAACCGGGGCCACTACTTGCCTTCTACAACGCAACGCCAAATTCAAAATCAGTTCTGGTTCCATATGGTGACAGGAAATGTACATACCGTCTGTAAAAAAAAGGCTCGTCTATCGTTAGTTATGCATCAGTCACCCCAAATCAAGAGGACTCTTCACATGCAGAATGTTAAACTCCTTCCCGCAGATATAGGCTTTGACGTCCCTCTGCAGAAGCCTTCTAGTCATACCCTCGTCACCCTGGACAGCCGCTATGTTCAACGCGGTGCCGTATATTTTAGATCGAGCGTTGATGTCTCCTCCCTGCTCCAATAGTCGTTCGACTACTGTCCCCTGTCCAAGTCTTGATGCTATCATCAGATGTGTCCAATCTCCGGGGAATGAGTTATATGGCCGAGCATTGAACCAGTATACTTGTAACCAAGTTAGAAAGCTAATAGACCCAGCCTCACAAATCAGCCGTGTCAACTCCAATAACTCCAGCCCCCGATCTCCCGACTCTCGAAAGTGGCTTGCCCAGTGTCGAGCTGCGTAGTCGAGAAAGCCGTATTTCTGTATATAATTATCAACCGCCTCCCCCGAAACCCAGCCAATGGTATCTATTCCTAATGGGCCGCCCTCAAAATTCTCTTGCGAAAGGTAAGAGATACAGATGTCAGCCATAATGAAATTATAATCCCCGGGGCACAGTGTATACTGCCAGTTTCCCTTGCCAGGTAAAGATCCCTTTATTAGGAACTCCCTTGCGGTTTGATGAACGAGGTAGATCTTGGAATCTATCACCCGCACGAAAAGCCCGCACCAATTTTTCACTGTCATTTCGAAGCCGCCGGGGGGATCCCCGAAGGCATTGATTGTGTTGTTTGCCCGCCTTGCCCTTAATGCGATGTTCATTTCTCGAAGTGTGAGAGGCCTTGTAGCCGCTACCACTATATTCAAGATTCGTCGAGCTTTGTCAGGGTATACGATTTTATCAAGAATTTTGGTGTATAACTCTGCTAGATCGCACGGCGAAGTGGAGGATATGTTAGCAAACTCCTCCGGCGAGCCATCCCCACTGTCCTTCAAGATCCCAAGAATAAGAGAAACCCAGAGGAATGTCCGATCGGCCGAAGATTCCAGGAGTTTTCGCAAATCTCCCAGCCCCCCAGGCTGTCCCCAAAATGACTCTAGTTCCTTGATGCCCTCATCTATGACTCGAGTAACGTCGGCAGTAATTGCATTTACCTCGTCCTCCCCTTTCAGGCGGATGGTGGTCGCGGGTGAGCCAAGATCTCTCTCAAATTTGTGGTACGGGCGGCTTGTAACAAGGAACTTCAAAGGCGTATCGGAAGTTTGCGGCCCAGGAAGACGAGTGATGTGACGGATAAGTGGAGTTAGAGTCTCTTCTTCGCACTCGTCCAGGGCATCCACTACGCAAATCACATCCCCACAACCGCCCTGAGCTGCCGCCTTCACCAAAATATCCCACAATGTATCCACCTCCTCCGCAAACTTCGCGCCTTTAACCTCAAATGATTCCTCGGCATATCTGCAGAGGGGCCTTCTTTGCACGAAAAGCTGGTGGAGTATGGCGCAAAGGGCGAATGTGGCGCTCTTCTGTTCGCTGTTGTCATCTTTAAAAAAAAAGTAGCAGATAATTGCGTTCGGTTGGGCTTGTAGGTGGGTTACGAGGAATGAAGCGATGACGGATTTGCCGCATCCCGGGTCCGCCGATAGCCAGAGGAGGCCTGATTGTCTTTTCTGCAACCAGCCCAGATACTTTGGATGTGCGGTAACCCAGGTGCACGTTCCCTCAACGGGCTCACGAACCCGGCCTCGATGCGACTCATATCGAGACGTGTATAGGCATCGTAAAATTTCGGTATGCTTCTGGGACGAGTCCGCATCTCCGTGGCTAACATTAATGGTAGTATTGCCGCAATTGACATTGTTGGAGCCGGTGTTGCCGCTATAATGGCCTTGAATGTTGCTGTTGGTTGTAGAGTTGGAATCACTGCTACCAGCACTAATGATTAGCAGCGCAAACATCTTATAGGCGAAATTGCTATAGAGTACCGTTGCTGTGGAGAATAGTCCCCGGAAGGAGTACTCGATAGCCAATTTCCCATCGTGTCAGCCGATTCGTGAACCAGGAGAAGTTGTGTTTTGTCGGTGAATTGGCTGTTTTCTTCGATGGCTGTAAGATAATTCCCAAACATGCCAGAAAGAACAGGAGAACCAGAAAAGTTGGGGAGCCAGAAAACTACCCTTCCCTCGAGAGCGCAAAATCGTCCCAGTGAAACCCATCAGTTCAACTGACCCCGCACAACCAAATCATTCATGGCGTGTGAGCAAATACCAAGATAACGCACTTGCAAATTTTCGCCTAATCGGTATATCCCGCACACCGGTATCTCCCTACCCCACTCTCGATGAATTCATCCACCAACCACACCTGGACACTCAGCCAAGAAATAGTTTCCAAATTTGCGTGGAACGGGATTGAGCTGCCGCTGCTGTGTGGTAGGGAACATACCGGTAAATTGGTTGGTTTCGGTTAGCGAAAATGACGGCTATTGCATATTGCCAAGTTTTAGAGCTTCCGCTCAGTTCCGGGCAGGATGAGATAGCAGTTGTCTCCACAAACATTGCCCGATTGCGAGAAGGTATTGCTTGATGCTACGGGATGCGACTTATCTCGTGCTACAGATAGTACGAGTGCCGTACAGGATGGCATACAATTAGGGAGAACAATCACTTCGCCTCCAACATTCGTCAAGAGGGATTTCTTCAGTTGCGACTATAATTCAATGAACTACCGATGCTGCCAATTGCAGTAAGTCATCGGCGAACCCGACAGTCAGGATGATGCCTCCCGATACCGGTACTGTACAAGTAGGTGCACCTTGTTCGAAAAGCTTAGCTAAGTCAAAGTTTACAATTCTCCCGGGTTTCCGAAAGAATGTGTCTCAGTGGGGGATATGAATGCGGGGGTGTCCGCTCGGTTTACTTATCCTTCTCTCTCCGGCTTGCCCAACCACAGAAAAACCTTTCACCCTCAACTCCCGGGAACACCGATCCTCTGCAGTGGAATAATTAAATCTGCATCCACCACATGCCGGGATCGCCGGATGTCCGCTATCACAACCCACCGCCGCAAACTGAACCAGATACTACGGAGTATATCCAAAAAAAAATATCGAGTAGCATGAGATATTTACCAGTTCCAACAGTTTCCCATCTCCACCGTGATGGGAATTCCCGCAAGGTTTTCTCGTGCAACTCTATGAGAAGTTGGCCGAATGATTATCCAAGATAATTTCGGTATTGACGTCTCAAATCCAATTTGTGGCTTCCCCCGCTCCGTCCCCTTCTTTCATTATTACAAGTAAGCTAATTTTCCTACTTGAAGACCTTGTGCAAATCAAGCTCCCAAGCCCAGGAACCGGGGTCTCCCGATCTCTTGTTCCCAACGAATACAACCTTTAGAAGAAAAACATCCATTACCGTACATATTCTCCAATATCTCTTTGATACCGCGATTAATTCTTACTATAATGCAGGTATTGTTGAGGAGTCTGCAAATGATGAAGGCCACGACGGTTTTCGCCGTTGTGTGATAGCTCTATATGGACTTGCACTCTGTTGCAGCAATTCTTTCCACACTCTATACTGTATCCTACTTAGGGTATCAGTATGAGTATACAGTGCTCGTAAGTCCGTCAAAATTATGCGGTGTCACGTGAATAATGCTAATTCCTGGGCGAAGGAAAAAAAGTCTGAGCTCAGTGCTAAGTATTGGTGAAGTGGCTTGAGCAAACACGATTCTCTGAGGGGGTCGCGGGAAGGAGGCTTGACCTTCGCCCCCCGGTACGGTATGAGTACACGAGTAGTGGTACCAGTGTTCCCAACGGGCCAGGTAGGCCAGGCTGAACCGAAGCCTAGCCTATGAATACGGGCCTATAATCTCTTCAGATCTTAGGTTTCTATTCGGCGCATCTTTCGTTCTACTAAACTAGTCCGAGTTACTCCCGCCAGAACCGAGGGAGTAACATAGTTCCTTCCCGAATTCCACGCGCCGGTGTTAATAGAATAGAACGAGTATCAGTAAAATCACTAGTGGTATTAGGCACTGGTCCTATGTGTGGGTAGCGATATGGATTTGCTCGTAGTTGATGAAAATCCCTGATGTCTAGTAGGACTGGGTCAACCATAGCAGGCACATTCACTGATGGATTTAGTAGAATTACTGCTGAGGAAACTGAATCGGAAGGAAGTATTGTGAGATAGGACTGCGTTGGAGAATCTGGAGGTAGATTGCCTGGACGTTGTTGAGCTGGTTGTGGATCGGTAATCGCGTAGTTCTCATGCTTCAACCAACTGAGGATATAGATAAAGTAATAAACTACAATAAAAGTTGTAAGGAATCGAGTCACTTGTAAAACAATCAGCTCTAAAAACCCCACTTGCAGGCTGGTTGAGTTCGGCCTATACCCGCCTAGGCTCATGCGGCCTGACTTGGCCTAGCCTACAGCTATCAGTGGCCTAGCCCGTTGGGAACACTGATTCCGGGTATCCAGCCTTAACTCCTGCAGCGAGTCCGCTCTCTGCGGGGTACAGTCTTGACAAGATAGTAACCGGACACTGAAAGAAACAGCTATATCGCACAGCTACACAAACCCTTCCCGTAATATCAATAAAACCCCAATTTGCGGCTAATATTTGGGTCTTGCACCACCTTTCTCAATAAAAAAGTCCTGAGCCTAAAAGGCATCGGAATAGCTCTTTAAATGTAGCTTGATTATCTGTATGCTGTGTTTCTGTGACCCTATGTAATCCCCCGTTATTGTTTCTGGACGGTGCTTTGGAATGTTGTAATATCGACAGGGTGAGGGACAGGCCAGGTAGCCATGGTCCGGTGATACGGCGGTAACTAGCTTTCCATAGCTATGCAGTACAAGGCCTGGCTAGGGGTTATGGAACGGCTATGGGGAGTTAACCGGCCAAATATAACCCTGCCTGTTCCAGTTAATGTTTTCCTACTCTTGTATACAGTAGCTCGCCGTAGATAAACTATTGGATGGCTACCTAAGGGGCAATGCCTTGTCTTAGCCAGACGCGGTGACTCCGTCGCTTGGTACTTGGACGATTTGGCATGACACAGCAGCTATAGAAATAGATAATAGGAAGGAATATCTGATGTGTTATCAGGCCGAATGCAGAACTCTTTGAAAAAGAAAGAAAGGTGAATAGTGATTCACTGCGGCAGATTCCTAATATATTCTCCCCCCGCCCACCAGGCGCCACCCCACCCACCAGGCCTAGTCTAGAAAATAACGAATCCGGAAAGTATCTTTCCTTAATTGCAAGTAAACCATCAGGATTTCGAACTGGTAACTTATTCTGCCGATTCCTTGGGTCCTCTAACAGGTTGCCAACAGTCTGTCGGTAGGGTGCGCAGGAACACCGGCAACTAAGAACCCATTGGCACTCAGTCATGAATTCACAAAACGTACAAGGCTCAATTCCAGCACAATAAGCAGCACCCCCTCCTATCATTACCAGCCCAGACTTTTGCTTACTTACCCTACCTTGCGATAAAACCGTCTCTTGACAATTACAGGTATTAAAAAACTACAATGCAAGGAGGAATTGACCCCGGGCACATCCGGGATAGGAAAAAGTACGATTAATGTGGCTAGCAGAAAACCCATGTGTTCTAAAGCCAGAACTTTGCTAGGCATACAGTACTTGCATTTACCCCTAAATATATGCCATTGGGGCAGCCAGTCCTTGAGTTCTCATGCCTTTCTTGTGCCTCAGTAACAGTGCCTATTGACAGCAAGGAACCAGCGAGAGCCTTTCAGATAACAATTCTCGGGTATGCCTCTAAGGATATTGGAAACATTTATTACAATTTGTTTTAAGTAATGATAAGGAGTGCTGTTAATTGGGTGTTTTCAAGTTCCGGTGGTACTTGGAAGAGTATCAGAACTTCGTGGAAGTGTCTATACCCCCAGTTAGAAAGTTGGCTTAGGTCCCCAATACAATCTGGGTGGGTGTGCACAATCACTCTTGGTTGGTTACCGCGCCAGACAAAGTTGGTGGGTATCACGGTTGTCTGACATACTTAAATTCATCGTGCTAGATACCGGTACGCTACTTAAATACCACATACTAGAGCAGTAACCGGTACCATATTGGGCTTCAGTGCGCTACAAACCATCGCCTTGACAACAAAAACGCTAACATTTACTAACACCATTGTGGTCCAGCCCAACAAATGAGGACTATTCCACCTGTGGGTACCTTTAATATTTAATAGGAATAGGTATCAATAGATGTAATAGGGAAAATAACTTAAGAGGCGCGCCCTGGGATGCCATCAAGCCACTCATATTTGTATAGCAGGAAGGCGAATTAAAACATCAATTGTCCGTGTCGTAATGAGATGAGAGTATATTGGGTTGTGTATGTATTAGTGAGTATGAGAGAACTAGCTCCAAGTAAATGAAGAACAGATACCTAATGTTAGATTTTTCCAGAACTTAAATCGAGTGAGATCTGATGATGATGGAAACTGCGTCTAACAGCACTATCACTAGTGTTGCTCTGAACGTTGCACATGCAATGACGTGAGTACAGTCGCAGCACTCTATAATAAACTCGTATATATTTGAAAAGCTGCTATTACAAAAAAATAGCCAGGGAGTTTGAATCCCCTATATGAATTCTCTCTTTCCATCATAACGAATCATGTTAGATACTGAACTCGAAATCAGTTTTAAGATACAGTACCCCCGCCCCCACACAAACTTAATCTGTTATAAAATACAGCTGGTGGTTGATAAAACGGGTTCGCACATACTTGGTGTAACTATAACCATGCTGTTAGTGATAGAGATTTAGGGATTGAGGGTTGTATCAATGGAGGCAGGTATTGCGGCGGTTCTGCTCTCCATGGTCTCTTTTCGCCGCTGGTGACACCATAGCTAGCATTGCTGAATTCTGTTTAGCTTTAATCAAGCCTGTCCAGCCTGGTCCCACATCTTACCACATGGCATGGTGATATGGGAGGCAATGGCCTGATGTCGCCTCCATCGCTTCTCCTGTGCCCAGCTTTTTGCTTGAAATCCTTCACCATTGCTTAATCATGGTCTCGGGATTGCTTTAGACAACTATTAGACCGAAATACCTGCTATTACGGAAAGATAGAGGTGATGTTTGGCCTTATTTTAGCGGGTGCGACCGTACAGCTTAGTTACTCTTCGCCGGGGGATTCCTCATGCTCTTGGGCCAGTTCAGGATAGCACAGTTCGTGCCTTCCACCTCCAGTGTCTTCACAAGTTCCGAATTTATCGTGATAAATATCAATTCAGGACGCCGAATTTCATGTCTACCTACAAAGTGATAAGTCTCACTGCTGGACATATGTTCCGACCCGAGATATCTGGGTTTCCTCTTCTCCTCTATCTTCTTTTATCACCCCCTTGAGATCTACTAGTAATATCTTTTTACCTTTCTCTACTCCTGTTCCCTTTCGGTAATTGCTTTAATCTTGTCACTTATTTCCTATATATCTCTTGTTTCCTTTCTTTTCTTGTTGTCGCTTAATCGCTATTTACTCGCAATCTAGGCAGATAACAGGGAGGCCATATAACTGCTTACCTTCATGTACACAGACATCATGCCCCGCCCCGTGAGCCAAGACAAATCACCCTGCATGTACATGGATCTGTATACACAGATGCTCCACCACATACACACATGATTGCTCGATATTCAGGGGGATTGATTAAACTTTCGGTTGGGGTAACACAGGACCACGGATGTTGTTTTGTAGTGCCCGGAACCAAAGATAATTTACCTTAACTTGAGTACAGCTATTAACCAACAGCATAATTCTTCCCCAGTATTCGCTTGGTCAGAAAATGGTTCATGGGAATGAAGAGCAAATACTGAATGGTTTAACAAAGCAGTTTCCACGGCTGCCTGATCTTGTTTTGGGGGGAGGGGATAGTTCATTCTTAATTCAATTTGGTGATTCTGGGCTTGGTAAAAGGGCTAAAGGGGCAGATTTCAGATTTTCCCTTCGCTTCAACCTTAAACTCCGTTCCTTGCGAGAAAAGTGGATAAGACAATATGATAAGGTATACCACCATTTGCTGAAATACCCCCAAAAAAAAACCTCACTCTTTATGGGCGAGTTCTTGACAGGTTTCTTTTTCACTTCGTTTTGCCTGTTTAGGTTGCAAAGGGCCACCGACTACCGCATTCGTCCCGCTACAGAGATTTGCTGGAATATGACACCTGGGAAAAGCCCTTGCCTGTAAGTTATTGGAGAGTTCTCAACGGCTTGTTTCACTTATTTATTATTTTCCTACTTTGATGGCATTACACGCAGCCCGTATGAGTAGAATAGACCGAAAACCCCCCAACCCACGTATGGAACAGGATTATTCGGAATAATCGTGAACCACCCGAAAATATTTGAACCCACAAAATTGCATAGGCGGTTTTAATTACCTCTGGGAATCACCTATATCGATTTTAGAAATTCGGGGTCAAACGCGTCCCCATCCATAGTCACCGGGACGGAAATTTCCTTGTACCATTGCCCCAAAGCCATCGGTTTTTGATACCCCTGGGTGAGATTGATACTTATACCGCCAAATCCCTAGCCGAGGATGCTAAGCCTGTCCTGGAGCCAACATAGCCTTGTGATTTGCAGAGTCATTCGGGCACTGGAAAAGCCCAAAATCAAATTTTCTGGCCAAGTTCAACTAACCATTTCCAAATCTGGTCTTAGCATGGCTGACTACATATACGACTGTTTCAGGCCGATCAAGGGATAGTGGCGGGGCGATTTTCGGGTTACCGTCGTACTTGGAATAGCTGGTAGAGCCGAAATGATATCGATAGTCCTACTCGAGTAGAAGGCGGGAGGGGAAGTGGGGGACAATGGGGCTAACTTACGAAAACATTTTCACCTTGACGCCAAACTCCGCACCATTTTCTCCGCTTGTCTGACATTGTGCTCGATCATTCCACCTGTGCTATGAACTTGGCTTGCGAGTTACTGTATCCCCCCAGATGTGCTTCTAGAATATGCTGACTAATCATTTAACCAAGACTTTTACTCAGCCACCTAGATTGGCCTGATAGATCCGCCCAAGCAGCGAAGCTCCCGCTCGGCTCTGGGTTCTCCCTTGACACCTAGCATGTCTAGATAGACGTAGGAGCAGTAAATGTCCCCCAGGGCCCCCAATTCCGTCTCCCTACACCTACAGCCGGCTAGCCATCGGCCTACCGGTAAGGGGGCAACAGGAGGGGTCCAACGGGCAGCCTCACCAAACCCCGGGCGCTCCCGGCTCGCACCCGCAGAGGTTCGCCGCAAAACACTATTTTTCTCTGGAACGGCATGTCTGGTTGACAACAAAACTCCATGATCAAAATGCAATAATGAGATCAAAACAAAAGTTTCCAAGATATGGAAAAACCCTGTATTTACAAAATTGCATTATGAAAAGCTCCAACAAGTATACAGGCACTTTAACAATGGCACTATCACCATCAAAAAATGTGAATAGGAAATAGGGAAAAATAGATCCCAAAGCCCAGGTACCAACGCTTTCTTTTCGGTGTTTTTAATATTTTATTTGAGCAACCTTCGTTGAATTGCTGTTCCCAATTCACATAGCACTGGGCGGAAGAAGTACCGCACACACCCCCGCTCCTAGTTATTATAGGCGTCAACCGGCACACCACTGACGCTGACCAATCACACCATTGAACTGACACTGCGTCAACCAGACACACCGCAAATGCTGCACAACCAGAAACACCAGGAATATTGTCAACCAGTAACCACAGGTGCTGGCGTTGGTGGATTACGAGAACTTGGGATAACCACTCGAGTACAGTTGCAGGTTGCGACGTGGGTTTTGCGATTTCAGCATTTTCTAAACCTGGGAACAGCTAGACGCAACCTTCATGTTCGTCACTACGGAGGTACAGTACTAGTACAGCTCCTAAGTTTTGTGTACCATATAATACTAGCAAGGGGTGCTTGGGTAACAGATGTGCAAGTACAGTACTAGAAGGTTGAAGTAAATCGGGTGCACTTCTAAAAACGTATGTGGAATCTGCATGTCAACTAAACTAGATCAGAAAATTCGAATGGTGGCTGGTGTGAATTTTTCTGGTGGCAGCACGAGATCGGGTGCATTTCCGCAGGGAGAAGTGGCGATTGCTGGCCGTGTTGCTGCCCGCCGAAATACCCTTAAGTTACACCTGGGTACTTGACGTGAATTTAGGAAAATTTCATTGCAGATTACCTGTACAGGTAGACAACTTTCGCTGAAAGTTACCCAATTCATCGCCGATACCCACGTCACTGAGCACCCGCCTCTTGCTAGTAAAACGGACAAAATTTAGGACTTATACCTCCATACATAGTAATTGATGACACACCGCTGGGGGTTTGCTGAATGAAAGGGGGGCCGTGGACTAATGTCTTGGCACACAGTGTTGCGCCTCCAACTACGATTTTGCTTGTGGGATATCTATCGTATTTTACCGTGTGGTTCTGATTTTGTCCTCAGTACTAATCACGTTTATCAATACCTCCGGTATATCCAGTTTCCTGCTTTTTCCCATCCCATACCAGCCCATCCCATGCCGGTTCTGGATGGTTAGACTACCGGTAGTGTGGTATTTAGCTATTGATTTGCGCTCTAGTTATCCTACTCCGGGTGCTACTACTAATGACCTTGCCCTACCCCCTCACTTTGTTTGGTCTCCCTTCCTTCCATTGATACAAGCCAGCCACTGTTCTCCCAATTCTACCAAGTTTTTCACAGTCCCTATCGTACCCGAGCAGACTATCCCGAGAACTGACTGGTATCTCCCTCTGCTAAATATATGCTCGAGTACTATATTCTACACACCAAGGACTGCACAGTATAGGTATATCTCTCGACATAGCATCATACCAATCACTCATGCCCGCCGTTCCGCCATTTCCCATCAAAGGCCTGTTATCGCAATTCAACAAACGCGAATACACCCAAAACCAAGGGGAGGATGATAGCGATGTCAAAAGTCCGGTAGCGCTAGTCGGGCTTCTTATCGCTGCCCTGACTTTACTTGTCGCAACGATACCTATCCTCCGGTGCCCACGATTTCGCCGTTGGGTGTCCTCCTCGATTCCATCCTCCGCCAAGGTATACCCACCCATCCCCTTAGACATATTTTACATATGCATACTCAGTTTTACAATCGTGCTCAGAGGGCTCTCGGAGTTACCCTTCCAAACTCTCCCCCGGGAGCTGTTATTTCTGGGGAGGACTCAAGCGCTATCCCAGCAACTGAGATTCCTATCCCCCCCAGTCCCGCCTTAATATACAATAACTTTTCCAATACCTACTCTGCCAATCTCGCGCCAATACCTTCCCCCACAGCCAGAACGGCATCACAAGAGAAGATGGCAGAGCGCCACACGTGGGGGGATCACTGGGACCGAGAAGACCTGAACCGGTATTCTCCCCGCGGTCTTTGTGAAGGTAGAAAAAATTTTCGGTCATAGAACCCGGAGCACTTCGATCTCATGTAGGTGAAAGTTTATCTAACGCCCTTCCCTCTATGTTTGTTACCGCACCTACACGGATCTCCGTTTACCTTATCATTTCTGACATTTCCTGCTGAATAGATCGAGTAAAGTTTTGCCGTCCATGACTGCTTGTATTATAGGAAAGGGCAATGCGTCCACGGGTTGGTTATTTTCTGTGTTACGACGTTACTATAGCACTTCGGTGGAACAAGATACAGTACTATACGTTACAAAATACTTGCGCTAGGGTAGTTTGTCTTCTCTTCTTAATTTCCTCACGGTGCTTGTACAGGCCAAGAGTTTCGCAATCCCTTTTCTCCCTATGGTTATTATTAAAGGGATCAGGGCACATATACCTTGATTGTTTGCTTGTTAGAGGAAGTAGAAACTACTGAAATTCATGAAACGGCCAGTATGACTTAGGACTTGTTTGGCTGCGACCCTTCTGTTCTGTTTTCACATACAAATACTGTTACCCTTCCGTTGATTAATGGTCATTTTGTATGGCAAAACAGAGGAGCGGTCATATCCAAATAGACCCTTAATTCTAGCAAGGTAAGATATCGTGTCATGGGTTGCTCGGCTAATCACCTCCCCAGGCTATGACGACGGGTACAGTACCGTGGTTGTCCGACACACTTAGGACGCGTCTGGTTTCTATGCCATACCTTCTTTTGACCCCGATTATAGAGGTTCACAGCAAAACTCTACTTTGCTCTGAAGTGATATGTCTGGTTGACACCGGAACTCAACAATAAAAATGCAATGATGATCTCAAAACGAAGGGATCCAAAAATAGAAAAACCCTATATTTCACAAAATCACATTATGAAAAGCTCTTCAACAAGTATACGGATCCTTCAACACCATACCCACCATCAAAAACTAGCGGTGGAAAGTAGGAAAAAATAGATCTCAAAACCCCGGTGCCAATATTTCCTTGCCAACACCTTCATTACCCATCCGTGTCGCCCCTGCCAAATCGGCCCGACTGCCTACCCGAGTTTAACCAGAGGATTCTTTGCCTCAAATCCAAAGCGAGTAATATTTTATGATGGAGGAAATAGGGGCGGCTGAATGGAACATGACTATCATAGTACCGGTACCGCTTCGAAACCATATAGGCACGATGGTTTGAGCACAGTCACGCCCCGCAATGGTGAACCCCCCCGTAGTGAAAAGGCCACTATTACAAAAAAAATATCCCAGATTTTAGAGTTTCCAATGAAAATTCGCACCCTAATTCGAACGGATTTCTCAGACACCGAACCCTTACAGTACCGGTATTGCAAATCCAATCCGCTATAACAGAAAACTGATGACCAACAAGGCAATTTCACATACACCCAGCTATAGCCATAGCGATACTGTGAGCGGTACAGATTTAAGCGGTGGGAGCTATATGGATAGGGGTAGGTATTGTAGCGAATTTGGTCCCCGTGGTCTCTGTTTCAGCTACAAGAACCACCGAAACAAGCTTTCCCAATTTTCCCAGCTTTAGTTAAACCTGGCCTCTCTGCCGCAGCCTGTGCCATGTCTTACTACTCTCCCCGATCACTGGAAGGTATTAACCTGTTGCCACCTCTCTGTCCTCCCCTCGAACATACTCTTTGCTTCAAATTCGTCACGATTGCTTAACCATGGCGTCGGGTTTTTTTCGGGATGACTATGCTGGAGTACCCGCTATCGCGAAGAAAGGGGGCGTGGTACTATGGCGGGATGCGACTATTGCTTAGTCAGTCTTCACCGCGCTATTCCCTATGTGCTCAAGTCGGTTCCTAATAAAGACAATTCACTCCACCAATCTCAAGTGTTCTCGCAAGGCCTAGGGCCATCCTGATGGATATCAATCCAGTAGTGCTTAGACCAATTTCTACCTCCAAAATTCAAGTCCCTTCACCCATCATATTTTTGACATGCTGCATGAGATTTCTCGGGTTCTTGTCGTTCTCTATTTGCTATTCTCACCGCCCACGATCCGTTGCCCCTATGCCTTTCTATACACCTTTTCCTCCTATCTGTAATCGATCAATCTTCTCTCCTATCTTTTATCAAATTTTTCCTTTTTTCTTTTCACTTTGCATTCTTTCCTTAATATCTGATTATCTCTTTAATAGTTACTCACTAAGAATCCAACCATATAAAAAGGAGGCAGTACAGTTGATCAACTTTATGTTCACAATCAACCCGCCCTATGGTACAAGCCAAGATAAATCATCCCATGCACAATCTGCTAAATATCGTACACATATCAACCTCCCACGAGATGTACTGTACTCGTACGCATGATGACTCGGTACCCCCGCGCAAGTTAACACGGCTGGTAACTTACAGTGCCTGAAACCGCATCCTGTTAACACACATGCCGCCGTCAACCAAAGACATGTTTCTCATCCAATATTCCCCCACTCGGATGCAAGAGATTCCTGTAATCATCTCATTTTTTTTTTTCGGGTGTGTGTGCGGCTTCATTGCGTGTGGGTGTGGTTGGTGTGTGCGTGTTCCCATTGCCGTTCAGCTGGGTTGGCTCGGTAAAAAGGGCTTAGAGGCTGATTTTAGATTTGCCGCGCCGTTCAACCTTAAACTCTTCGAGTACCCCTTGGCAGAGTTTAGTGGATAAAGATGGCATCACGACAACGCCATCCCCTGCCAGAAAAAGAGGCTAGTCGAAACAAAGACAACCGGTGGAGCAGAAATGGTATCGATATTCCCAGAAGGCGTGAGGGTGGAACGGGGAAGCAATGGGACATCGCTTATGAAATTATTTTCCATTCGTTGATATAATATCAATGTGGGAATATTCCCTATTTCTCGAGGTGTAACCGGCCTTGGCCAAACGTTATCCCTGCTCGTGTAGCCTGTGATCGATTACGCAACTTGCAGAATACTGTACAGTAGAATGGCCCTACAGTACTGGCTATCGCTCGAGCTATGCTTCTGCGGGTATATCGACCAATCCACTCAGAATTTTTGCTTAGCCACTTAGGCCTTCTGGCTAGCTCCGGGCGGGGCAGCAAATGTCCCGTTCGGGTCGAGGCTGTCCCTCGGCGCCTAGCGCATCCGAATAGACCCTGTTATCGGTAGCAGCAAATGTCCCCTGCGGCTCCCGATTCCAGATCGTCCTACAACTGCTCGACACTTTTTTAAAGCCTCCTCCGGAATGGGAAATGAACAAGCGGTTTACTCGAGGCACAGCCGATGTCTTCACCCCACCAAAATTTGCGGGAACTCACAGTATCTTGAGCACCGGACCCGTAACTCGCGTTCCGGAGACTTTGGGAAACACCCAGCACAAGTATCTAGCTATCATATCAAAGCACCGGTTGGGGGTACCAGAAGGGGCACAACGAGCAGCCTTACCAAATTTCATGTTTGCCACTCCGGTAGATTGTGTATCCCTCGCCTTTACCCTCGGTCTGTCGCCCACAGCCAATGCTGCGACGAAGGCCTTGGCAGGATCAAGGGGGGGGGTCAGAAGGGGGTTCAAGGGGGGTTTACCAAATGACCTCTGAAGGGGGGGGGTTCGCCACGGTTGACTTTCTTGATGTTTTTCCCTTTTTTCGGCACTATCAGAGTATTTTTGGAGGTGACAGTATTTGATGAAGGCATGCAGGCAGAAGTGTTGAGGGCAACGGAAGGATAAATTCTGAATTAGTTTTCTCTATTACCTTTCTCTCTTTAACTCTTTCATTTTGGCTATATAAAATTGCAGTCTTGATTCAGCTATTGTAGCACACTTCTGTGGATTTTCTAAACCCCTTCAGACCTTCGAAGGGGGGGTTCCTGAATGTGAGCTCCAAGGCCATCGTTAACTTTTATCACTAACCTCCCCCCTTCATGCCAATCTAGTCGACAGCAGAGGGACAACGAACAGGGGTGCTTCAACGAGCAACGCACTGATTTCTTGGCATACGGAGCTGACCCTCCGACTAGGGGTTTTCAAAGTTGGGAAGTTGGGGCGGATTTGGCTTGCTTTGCTGTTTTATGTAAACACAAGTAGTCACTCCTGTGGGTACCACACGGGGCCGAAATGGAGTGTAGTTTTCAAGTTAAGTAATTACTATATTTGATAAATAGCAATTTACCCACAAAATTTAATGGTAGATATATATTGAAAAAAAAAACCATTAATAAGAAAGATTAAAGTCTTAAAAAATAATCAAAGTAAAAGAAAAAATAAGATCATATGAAAAGATGAATAGACAAATTCAGTGAGAACAAATAAGAAAGGTAGGAGATAAAAGTAAACAGAATATAAAAGAGAACAATCAAATCATAGAGTAGAAAAGACAGAGATATTAAAAAAAAAAGAATAGGAAAACTTATATATGAAAAACCTCAGAACACACAACATTGTTGCACAACTTTTCTTCTTTATATACTGAATTAGGTATTAACACTTTGATCCTTTTATGACTTGTGGCTCTTCAAGTTGATAATGCAACATACAGTTGCCCATGTTTAAATACCTCCTTACATAAACTAATCCCAACATGTCCTAATGACTGTCCCTGTGCGTTATTTATAGTCATTACATATACTAACTAAATTAGAAACTAAAGTCAAATAAGATTTACTGAAATATCTTTTAATGCATGAGAAGAGATGTGAATTTGAGAAATTAAGACTTTAGTTCCAGCCTTTGTACCTGTCATTAAAATACCTGTAAAGTACAAAATTCAAAATCATATCAGTATAATTTTAATAATAATATACTCAATTAGAAAAAATTTCATGAATTAATAAAACTTACTACATATCAGATTTTATAAAAGACCTATGATCTTAAGCCTTATTCTATTACAAACTTGGAGACCTTGACATGAATTCAAATTTTGTAAAAGCATAACTGGTATACTGACTTTTAAATATAATGAATATGGTAGGACTCTAGAAGATTATAATATATTAAGATACTTGGAAGAATACATTGTTTATTTCTTATCAGAAATAGTGTCAGCACTATAATAGGTCTTGATAGCTGAATCACGGGTTTGGTGAATAAGGAGTTCATTGTTAATAAAGTCTATATCAATATTTCATGCTGCTAGAATAACTTGTTTGACTAAAACCTCAATTGATATATTTGAAGAAAAGGTCAAAAGACTAAGTAGGTATATTTCCTCTATCAAACCTTGTATAATATTATCTGAAAGAAGTATTGTTAGACAAAGGATAATATAATTGAGAACAGGGAAAGGCTCAGTTGCAGTTCCAATTTAGAAAATATAATCAGCATATTCTTTTTCTATTGTATATACTTTCAGAGTCATATCAGTATGTATCAGATGAACATTTTCCTCTAACTGTAGGACTTGAATCTGAGGCCAGTAAGTAGAATACTTCAAAGTAGAGTTGATAATTTATGATCAAGAACCACCAGGAACAACTGGAAGGCATGGTCTAAAATCTCCTGTAAAAAGTATAGTCATAGTTATTTCTCCAAAAGGGCAAGAGTCTTGACAGATATCTGACAACATTCTTAAAACTGCATGATATGTATATTTTTATTGGATAGTTGGTTTATTCCAAATAATAAATGAGGTTTAAAGAAAAGCCTCAGCCTGAAGAGATCCATGATTGATTGAACAAATAGACTGATTGTCTAAAATCAAGGGAATTTGAAAAGTTGAATGTGCTGTTTGTCCTTTCTGTAGTAGTATTGCTGGAATGCTGCTAGATGCTACTCGTAAAGCAATGTGGCTTTCCTGTGTCACAAACTGTGACTAAGCAAGGCAGATTTTACATAGATCGGAATTCTGAGCTATAAGTATGTTAGGATTTTACATGACGCACAATAGTGCGCCATAGGTTATTATGTTTACCTGTTCGTGACTCACACTTGTGAGTCACACAATGTTATGATTTTCGCACATGACTCATACTTATGAGTCATGGGTTTCACTTAGGTGACGTGAGTTGCGCACCTGACTTAGTTATTATGTTTTGATTGGTTTTAGGTATGTTGCACAGCGACTCATAGGAGTTGGCTGATGGATTTTGCATGACTCATAGTTATGAGTCACAAGGTTCGCGTGACACATAAGTATGAGTCACGCCAGGTGAAGAGCTACTATATAAAGGGTCACTAGGACCCGAGTATTAGCTCTTCACACGTTCTTCTTGTTTATTTCCTACCTTTAAGTTTATCAATAAAACCTACCTTTACGCTCTTTAAGATCTATCTTAAGAAACTCGAGAATTGTCTTTCCTCCCACGCGAGAAAACTATTTCTCCTCCCACGACGAACGAAGAAGTCCTAAGTGAGGACTTGAGAAGAATAGAGGGATAGGCGCGATACGATAGTAGTCAAAGGACTAGACTATCAACGTCGCGTAGGCATAGGCCTAAGAACTATTACCTCCCCCCCCCTTAGTTAAGGATCATTACCTGTCGCATTACTTACCCGTCGGGCAGGATTCTTAACATCCTGTTCCTCCTGGTGTTAAGAATCCTACCGGTCGGGTGAGAAATGTGACAGGTAACAATTCTTACTTGTAATGAGGCGATAGTTCTTAGGCCTATGCCTACGCGAGGGCGATAGCTAAGTCCTTTTGACTTCTTATCTTATCGCGTCTATCTCTCTAAATCTTCTAAGTCCTCGCCTAGGACTTAAGCGTTGTTCGTGGGACAAGAAATAGTTTTCTCGCATAAGGTGATATAAATGTTAAAGAGCGTAAAGGTAGGTTTTATTGATAATAACTTAAAGGTAGGAAATAAATAAGAAGAACATGTGAAGAGCTAATACTAGGGGTCCTAGCGACCCTTTATATAGTAGCTCTTCACCTGGCGTGACTCATACTTATGTGTCACGCGAACCTTGTGACTCATAACTATGAGTCACAGGAAATCCATCAGCTGACTCCTATGAGTCGCTGCGCAACATACCAAAAACCAATCAAAACATAATAACTAATTCAGGTGCGCAACTCGTGTCACCTGAGTGAAACCCATGACTCATAAGTATGAGTCATGTGCGAAAATCATAACATCGTGTGACTCACAAATGTGAGTCACGAACAGGTAAACATAATAACCTATGGTACACTAATGTGCGTCATGTGAAATGTCAACATACCTATAGCTTGGAATTCCGAGCTATGTCGAATCTGCCTTGCTTAGTTACAGTTTGTGACATTAGCTCCCCTCTCCCTCAGCCCGAGTCCCATCAGGCTTTATTCTCGCCTCCATCCCCCTTGATGGTCCCTCCAGCTCTTTTCCCCGTGGTAGTAGTTGCGATTGATCCTTCGGACCGCTCTTGCAGTCCTATCCGAATGTCTCCGAGTCTCCTCCGCCTGGCTCTCCAACTCCCTTTCCAAAGCCTCCCTTGCTCCCCTCTCTCTTGCCAGTTCTTTCTCAAGCTGGCTTACCCTCAACTTGGTTCCTCTCTTCATTGCCTCCAACAACACCTGCGTCAGTCGAAGGTCCTTTTCCAGTTCTGCTATCACCGCCTGTTGGTCCTCTGCCTGCGGCAACCTCGGCGTAGCTTCTTCCATCTCTTCTTCCCAGGAGACGTGCCTCGTCTTCCTGGGTTTTACCTATTTTTGTTTTTTCGCCCCCCTCCTCTTCGACTCCGTCCTCGGAGTCAGTTTGATGTATTGTACCAGAGCCACTGGCTCTGGTGTTGGGGATCTTGCAGGTGATCCCAGGGGTAAAGTCTTGGGTGGCCATCGGTTCACTTCCCGAGGCCAATATCCCGAGCCTTCCTTCTCGCTTTTGTGTACTTGGCACTCATTGTTGTAGCATCCTGTCCATGACAGGTTCGCGTGTTCCCTTTCTGGTGCAGGGGTTCTCGATAGGGGTAAGTCCACCAGATTTACCCAGTCTTCGTCCATAGGTTCTTTCTTGGTTGGTGTTGGGGTCCAATACCCCAGGCTCGTTGGTGTAATGTGTTTGAACGCATCGCGTTCCGGAGCGTTCTGTAGGGCCGATGGTATCGGCAATTGTTGGTAATTCATCTTGGGATGTTCCCAATGGTAGGAGTCCGTGCGGTACAATGTGGGTGTGACACACCCTGATTCTGGTACGTCCTCGACTGTTGGTTGTTGGTTTGTGTGGGTATCGTTGGTGAAATTGGTGGACTGCATTTTGCGCGTGTTCGAAGTTCTTGGCTGGGTACCAAGTCTTGTCGTGTTCAGGAGAGTATGCTGTCCACTTTGCTCTGTATTGCAAGCGACTGTAGTGAAATCGAGAGTCTATGATTTCTTTGAGTTGGTATTCCGATTCACTGTCTATTTCGATAGGCGGTGGTGGGGGTTTTTCTTGAGATGGTAGAGGATTGTCTTGGTAGGGTTCAAGGAGGCTGATGTGGAAGGTGTTGTGTATCCTCATCGTGGGTGGAAGGTCGAGCTTATAAGCTCAGCTTCCTATCTTCGCCAAGATTTTGAATGGTCCTATTTTCTTGTAATCTAATTTCTTCGTTGGTCGTGTGGTTTTGATGTTGCGTGGTAGCAACCAAACCATATCTCCTGACTTTAGGTTTGGATCGGGTTTTTGGTAACGATCGTATTCTTCCTTCTGTTGTAATTGTGCCGTGACCATTTCTGTTCGTAATATGTCATGTAGTTGACTCATATCTTTTTTGTCCGTTATCTTTCCTTGGAGCATGTGACCTATTGTTTCGTGTTCTGGATGCAGGCCGTAGTTTGCAAAGAAGGAGGTTGTCTTGAGAGTTTCTTGTTTTCCGTTATTGTAGGCGAATTCAGCCATAGGTAGCCATTCGCACCAATCGTCTTGCTGGTAATTGACGTAGGCTCGTAGATATTGTTCCAATATGCCATTTATCCATTCCGTTTGTCCATCCGTTTGAGGGTGGAATGCGGTGCTCATGCGTCATTCGATTCCCAGTTTTTCTGTTATTTCTTTCCATATCTCTGATGTGAATAGTGATCCTCTATCACTAATGATGTCCTCTGGTAGTCCATGCAGTCGATATATTTCTTTTAGAAATATTTTCGCAAATTCTATTGCCGTCATATCAGTCCTGCAGGGTATAAAGTGACTCATTTTGGTCAGATGATCAACCACTACTAGAATGGCGTTTTGATCATTCGATTTTGGTAAGTCCGTAATGAAGTCAAGTGATATTGATTTCCATGGTTTTCCTGGGGCTTCGTTTGATTTGAGTAATCCATAAGGTGCATGTCGGACCACTTTCGTTCGTTGACATGTATTGCAGTTTTTGACGTATCGCTTGATGTTTTCTCTTATCTTGAGCCAATAGTATTGTCAGTTGATGAACTCGGTAGTTTTGGCTGTTCCTCCGTGTCCTGCATATGGGGGGTCGTGATGGTGTCGTATGATCTCTGTGCGTAGTTCTTCTTTATCCGGTATCCAGATCTTCCCATCATACCACAAGTGTTCATCCTTCCATTCACATAGTCCTAAGGCTATGCCTTTGATTTCCTTCGTGCCGGCCTCCAGTTCCTTTCTTATCTTTTGACATTCCTCATCTTGATAGCTTTCCTTCCTGATATCTTCTTCCAATGTCGTTCTTGTGTTGATTTCGTTCAGCGACTCATATCCACTGTCTTCTTCTTCCATTTGGAAATATTTTTCCTTTGTTAAAAGTATTTGTTGTCTTTGTTTGATTCTCTCATCCTCTGGGGTATTGGGTTTGTTGTTTGACCTTCGAGTCAATGCATCTGGTTTTCCTCCTTCTTTTCCAGGACGGTATTCGATTTTGAAGTTGTAAGTGCTGAGTTTTTCCATCCATCTTATTTGTCGTCCGTTTAGTTC
>LN890965.1:396626-486468 GCA_900010015.1 Tuber aestivum | reverse complement strand
ACTGTAGTTTATCCTATTCATTTACCCACCACAGCACTCAGAGAGCCAGAGGTCAGTAATTTTCTCGTCCCAGAACCGCGGTTGGTCCTATTCACTTACTTACTACAACACTCAGCGGACTAAAGGTCAGCAATTATCTTGCTCTAGAACTGTGGTTGATCCTATTCACATACATCCTACAACACTCAGCCAGCCGGGGGTCAACAATTGTCTCGTCCCGGAACCGTCGTTGATCCTGTTCACTTACATACTACGACACCCGGCAAGCCAGAGGTCAGTAATAGCCCCGTCCCAGCACCCTCGTTGATATTTTTCACTTACCGACTACAACACTCAGCAAGCCGGAGGTCAGAAATTGTCTCGTCCCAGAACTGCGGCCGATCCTGTTCACTTACCTCCTACAACACCCAGCGAGCCATAGGTCAGCAATTGTCTCACCCTCCCAGAAAAGTAGTCGATCCTGTCCACCTACATACTACCACACTCGGCGAGCCGGAGATCAGCAATTTTCCGGTCCCAGAACCGTGGTTGGTACTATTCACTTACCCCCTGCACGGCTCAGAGAGCCAGAGGTCAGCAACTGTCTCATCCCAGAACTACGGCCGACCCTGTCCAGTTACCGACTACAATACTCAGCTAGCCAGAGGTCAGCAATTGTCTCGTCCCAGAACCGTGATTGGTCTTGTTAACTTACCCACTTCGACGCTCATGGAGCCAGAGGTCAGCAATTCTCTAGTCACTCTAGTTCGCTTGATCCAGTTACGTACAAGCTATAGCACTATCAGGCTCGTCAATTAGCGGTCACCTTTCTCATCTGAGCTACTCATAGAGCCCCCTACCTCCTATATCTCCCTCTATATTAGCGAACTTGTATCAGCCTCTGTTAAAAACGCTAACTTACACTCTATGCCCATAGGTCAATTCACGGTTAGCCATTGCGAGTTCCCAATACTCCTGATGCAATTCTCTTACATCTTATCCTTCATAAGCTAATGGTTCTGCAGCATGACAACTTTAGAGGGGGGAAAGGATCTAGGGCTTCTGCTTGCCTTCTATAACGCAACGACGGATTCCGAATCAGTTCTTGTTCCCTATGGTGACAGTAAATGTGCATACCGTCTGTAAAACAAGGTTGATTTATCATTAGTTACGCACCAGTCACTCCAAATCAAGATGAATCCTCACCTGCAGGATGTTAAACTCCTTCCCACCGATATAGGCTTTGGCATTCCTCTGCAGCAGGCTTCTGGCCATACCCTCGTTGCCCTCGAGAGCTTCTATGTTCAACGTGGTGCCATATATTTTGGAACTAGCACTGATGTCTCCTCCCTCCTCCAATAGTCGTTCGACTACTCTCCCCTGCCCAAACATCGTTGCTCTCAAATGTGTCCAATCATTAGGGAATACCCTAGATGGCAGTGCGTTGAACCAATACACCTGTAACCATGTCAGAAAGCGAATAGACCCAGCCTCACAAATCAGCCGTGCCAACTCGAATAACTCCAAGCCCCGATCCCCCAAATCTCGAAAGTGGTCATTCCAGTGTCGAGCTGCGTAGTCGAGAAAGCCGTATTTCCGTACACAACCACCAACCACCCCCCCCTGAAACCCGGCCAAGGGTACCTACTCCCACTGGGCCGCCCTCAAAGTTCACTTGCAAAAGGTAAGAGATACAAATGTCAGCCATAATAAAATCAGAATCCCCGGGACACAGTGTATACTGCCAGTTTCCTTGGCCAGATAAAGATCCCTTGATCAGAAATTCCCTTGCAGTTTGGTGAACGAGGTAGATCTTGGAATCGATCACCCGCACAAAAAGCCAGCACAAATTTTTCACTGTCTTCTCAAATCCACCAGGAATATCTCCGAGGTCCTCAATTGAACCATGCTCCCGCCTGATTCTGAGAGCGATGTTCATTTCGCAAAGTGTGAGAGGCCTTGCAGCTGCTACCACTATATTCAGGATTCGTCGAGCTTTCTCAGGGTATGCGATTTTATCAAGAATCTTGGTGTATAAATCTGCTAGATCGCGCGGCGCAGTGGAGGCAATGTTTGTAAACTCCTCTGGCGAGCCATCCCCACTGTCCTTCAAGATCCCAAGAATAAGAGAAACCCAGAATAATGTCCGATCGGCCGAAGATTCCAGGAGACCCCGCAAATCTCCCAGCCCCCCAGGCTGTCCCCACAATGACCCTAGTTCCCTGATGCCCCCATCTATCACCCGGGTAACGTCGGTAGTAATTGCATTCACCTCATCCTCCCCTTTCAGCCGGATGGTGGTTCCGGGCGAGCCAAGATCTCTCTCGAATTTGTGGTACAGGCGACTTGTGACCAGGAATTTCAAAGGCGTATCGGAAGTTTGGGGCCCAGGAAGACGAGCGATGTGACGGATAAGCGGATTTAGAGTCTCTTCGTCACACTCATCCAGGACATCCACCACGCAAATCACGTCGCCACAACCGCCCTGAGCTACCGCCTGAACCAAAATATCCCACAATGTATCCACCTCCTCCGTAAACTTCGCACCTTTAACCTCAAATGCCTCCTCGGCATATTTGCAGAGGGGCCTTCTTTGCACGAATAGCTGGTGGTATCGGAGGACGTAATGCGCAGCAGGGAATGGAAGACGAAGTGGACGAATGTGTGAAATTATGGCAGTAAACCGAGCAGTAGTGAGAGGTAAGGTAAAAAGAATGGCTACGTTCTTCTCTTCCAAACTAATGCTAACAACAGATGTATAAATGAAAAACACAAACAATAAACTCTGACCCTTCTATCGATCACCACACCAATCTCTATCTTTCCATGCATGCTCTCCTTTCCACCGCACACTCCCGTAATAACAAAGGAAAGACATGTTCAATGAATCTGTTCCGCCAATCCCCCAACCTCATACAGCAAGACTCCCGAACCTTCCACAATCCAGCCCAATCAATCCACATCCTTCTAAAACCTTCAACATCATTCCCGTAGCATACCGTTGCGGTGAAGAATGGTCCTCGGATGGAGTGCCCGATAGAAAATTGCCCATCTTATCAGTTGATTTGCGATTCAGGTGAAGTTACGTTCCGTCGATCCGTGAACTAGCTGATTTCTCCGATAGTTGCAAGGTAGTTTCCGACCAGGTGAGAAAGAACAGGAGAACCAGAGGGGTTGGGGAGCCATAAGACTACCCTTCTCTCGAGAGCGCAAAACCGCAGGCTTGAAACCCGTCAGTTCAACTGACCCCGCACAACTAAATCATTCATGGCAATCAGCAGCTAGCGTGATACCTTACTAGCAACATTTCACCTACGGTAATAGGCGGATGCAGCACCCCGGCATCTCCCTACCCCACGCTTGACAAATTCGCCCACAAATCACACCCCGGCACTGATGTATGATACAATTTTCAATGTGTGTGTAGATAAATCGGGCAGTAGTTGCTTACTGGCTGCGAGATTCACTCGTAGTGGGCTAATGTTTGTGAACAAGACAGCTATTGCATACTGCCAATTTTTGGCCTTTCAGCTCAGATCTGGCCGGTGTGTGTGATATCAGTTGTACTCATGAATGTCTACCACACCACTACTTGGCGTTATAGGATGCAACAGCGTGTTAGAAGTATCCCTTCGTCATTTATGACCTTAAATTTCCGAGTACGGTAATTCGATGAACTATTACCCGCTAAACACCCGGAAAACCTGATAATCAAGATGCCTCTTTCCAGTGGCCCCTTATATGCTTGAGCCAACCCTTCTCCAAGCCCAAATTCACCGCTATTTCGGATTTTCCCTATCCTACTACTTGTATGATGGAATTTCGAGGAAGATCCGGCCTAAGTTAATAATTATCTAATATTTTTAATATTATTTCACTGTCACTGTCTAAAATCCAAATTGTGACTTCCCGTTCCACCCCTTTATTGACTCTCAACCCACACATTCCTGCTCGAAGACCAGGTCCTAACCAAGTGCCTAGCTTGGGAACAGGAGTTTTTTGATCCCAGGATTCCTAACATATACAGAACGTTGACTTAAAAAGAGATCCATCACCGTAAGGTATCCCCCGATCTCTCTCTCTATCCTACAATAAATCTTTACGGTATTTAAGTATTATCAAGAGGGCTGCCAAGGATATCACAAAAGCGATGACGGTTGCGTCGTTGCGTGATTGGCCTATGTGTCTTGCATTCTGTTGCAGCATTTCTTCCATCCTCCTTACCACGAGGCATCTACACCCCAACCCGCAAGGTCGTAACGCAAGACCTCGAGCGTAAGCGCTCGCCCCCGTCAGCTTTGGCTTATAGCGCCCCGCCCATACTGGTGCTTTGCACGGAAATTTTCCACTCTTACTTGCTGGGGTTCAGCCCGGCCTCCCAAGGTTCCCGCGCCTCTGGCAGGCGGCGGGTGCCCGTTCCCAGGAAGGAAGGAAGCGTAATGGTGTCTCACATCATACGTAGGCATCGGATGCCATTAACCCTTACCGGAGGTGTTGTTCTTCCCTCTCCCCCTGGGTGCAGGTGCAGGTGAGGTATCATGGCCGCTACCAGAAGACACAATCGCATACAGGTAGTTCAACATCGGTAAGATATTAAATACATGCTAATATGAAAAAGAGATCTCCGCCACCGAACACCGACCCCGAGCCCCCGATCGTGACTGCCCAAGAGTGGTGAATGGCTTGCGGGTTGTTTCAGGCGCCATTTGGTTCCCAGCGAGGCTGAAGTTTTTTTGAAAACATCATTTAACAAGGGGATCGGCGTAGGGAAGTGTCGAGGATGATGCAAACGACGGATTTCTCCCGTTAGCGTTTGTGCGATGCCGGAGGATCACTCCTGGGATAAGGCTTGGTTTTGCCGTACCAGTACCGTACCGGTATCACTTATGCATTTCATACAAATTGGTGAGAAAGAAGTGTTCTCGCCCCCGCACTACTTGTGTTACATAGGAAATGGGGTAATACTGCCGCTCCGTACGGCGGATCCACCTATCTACAGTTACACGAGTACCATACAACAGCATCGGTTAGACTGGGTCTCACCCCCAGAGATTTCTGTACTGCGATGTGGGGACTGTTCATTTAGTGTTCTACCTGGGGGACAGCGTAAGAGGAAAGGAGAAAATCTGATCCACTATGACTTTTCCCATAGACCACTGTACATACATCTTGCGTATTAAGTCGAATCTTCACATGCTCGATTGGGATATGTTTTGTTGCATACCCTATTATCTTCCACCTATAGGGTACCTCTTGGATGTGATTGAGGCCATGATTCAAGGGCCAGAGCATAGTGCTGAGTATAGTTTTCAAGAAGTAGAGTTAAATCCGAAGCGGTTACGAATTCCAAATACACGTCATACTAAAGATGCTGAAGCTTGATCAAATCGATACTGCCGATAGACTCCCGCCTAACCTAGCACCACGATAGTTCACTGATTCGGCAGACAGAAAGGTACACTACCGTACTTGAGTAAGGTGGATAAACCACTCACTCCCATCATAACCCCCTCAATCCGCATACAGAGACCACATTCCCACCGAGAAAACATCACAGAAATTACCCCCTCTCGTAAGCACTATTTTCCAAGAATTCCCAAGTAGAAACAGTAAATCTTCGTCTCCGAGCGGTACTATCCGAACTCACTCCCTTTCCCAGACCCACATAAAGTTATCAAAGCTATCCCACAATGGAAAGCATGTTTCCAGGCAACGTTTTAAAAAATGCGAAGGGGTTGCTCCCAGGTTTCTTTTGTTTTGTTGTTATAGCACACGGGTCCGTTGTTTGGTCCTCGCACGGGTTTCGCATTATGATGCTCGCGGGCCCATATCATTCGCTCAGTTCCGCGCAGCCACACAGGAGGATCTGATATTCACCCCTACCGATAACATTTGTTCCCCCCCGGGTGTCAAGCCTGACGGCACGTGACCAAGAAGACACCTGTACCCCACCGGCCAAGAGTCCACTTGCTCAGTCCAATACCCCAACCGCAAAGTGACCTTCCACGGACCTCACCGGGGAGGGTTAGGTAATGGACGTCAGAACCGGCCCGCGAACATCCCCAATGCATGGTGGGTTTCGACACGCAGCTAAGCACACCGACCGCGCAGGCAGGGAGGGGAATCAAGTAAACTTTGCAATTCGGTTCAGAGATTTAATAAAAAGTACTGCATCGGCCTTAATGCTCCCGAATGTTCGGGATAGATTTCCTCACCAGATTCCCTCGGAGCCTTAGACTTCTTGATAGAGGTCAGTTATCTTAACCGAATACTTTCAACATTCCCGGTCGGATCTAGTCCCAACTCCCATTCCCACTTCAACCCCCCCAATCATCCCGACGACTGCCTGCCAGGAGACGGTCCGCACACCGCAAGTAATCTGCTGACATATCAACCATTGATATATACCCAGTAGACAACGAAGCCCCTCTCTCCGGGACTGCGTCAAAAACAGTGGTACTACCAGTCGTGTATTCCCCAGCAAGATTCCTAGCTCCTCCCATCCATTCGACACTCTCCCCATCATCACCATTCCCGTCCCCCTACCGCATCCTTTTCGTAAAATCCGGATTGGAGCAAAGGGCAGCCGAGCCAATCGTAGTACAGGACCACGAACCACGGGGCTTTAAGCAAATCGCGATAGCAAATTGTGCACACCCTCCTTAGGTTGAATCCAACCATTAGGGAAAGAGTACTCGTGTACAGTACGAGTACAAGCTACCATAGTTCCGGAAGTAACGCGAGACCCTTGGCAAACCACACACCGCCAAGTGCTAACTTTACCTCCCGAATCATTACTCATACCAGTCTTTCCATAGCCATCGCTTCACAGAAAGAACGCCGGCAAGGTGGATAAGATCCCATGGAATAAATACGATGGAGTCGAAAGGTTCGCATAGAGCTGATCTCCAGTAGTGATTTTTTGCACTGTACCTGACACTCCTCGAAACATACCCCGCGTACGACAAGCCACGTACCGGCAGTTTCTTACGAGTAGGGCCTGACTTTTAGATCGCCAGTACCGCAACGGTTTAACCCAGCCGATACCGCAATTATCGTAGATGCGCAGGGCACATCCGCCATAGTCCATTTATGATTTATGACCATTTCCTTCGACCGTTGCACCCCACTCTAACATCGGGCACATTATCGCCCACCACCCCCACGCCGACCACCCTTTTCCATACACCGGGTAACGTCCAATAAACTGCGGTGGAAGATGAAGTGGTGATGCAAACATTCACAATTCGCTCCCATCTCCCATTCATTATACGAGTATGGCACCGTACTGTACCATAGCAAGCCCAATGTGCTAGGGAGCCCCCCCTACCAGTATTTACAAAAAAGGGGGAAACACATTGGAAATCAAAGTAATTTACGAGTTTGACTCTATGGTAATTGAGTTTCTGCATGGCCCTTGTATTAGTTCTTGCCGGGGTGATGAGAGAGAAATGGTGTGGGATTTCTTATGACGCTGCTATACAAGTACCGGTAGGTAAAGCACGCTCCGTGGGGTTCGTTGCGGTATATACTAGTGATTACACCCCCAAGTAAAAGATGGCATTCCCTTCACACCGCAATAGCAGCTACAAATTGCTGATCGATAGGGCCTATTCAGTGGTCTACCGTAGGAGGTCAGCGTTGATGACGGGGGGCGGGTTGTGGGATTGTCAGACGTTACTTTGAAAGCTATGCCGAACACATTTTGAAATAGGAAATCATTGATCGATGATCGATGGAATGTTATTAAATCTTAAAAAATGGTGTATCAGGTCTGAAACTGATCGCGACCCCTGATACAAGTGCCATCCCAACAAGGATACCAAAAGGATAGTATAAGTTACAATAAAGTGCTAATCCAACGCATTGCTCGCTATCTCAACACCCCCCCGTACAGTCCATGGTCCAGTGTGATAATGCTCGGTGGTGGTTATTAACGCCAGAGGCCTAAGCTACAGCCAGCAATTTAATTGGATCGGCTACTCCAGAAACCATCCTGTTATCATTTCTCACGGCCGAGCGACAGGGAGCAGCGCTCTATTTCAGAGCCCCCGCACAGAATTCTGTCATCCGTCTGCTTGTAAGGCTCAGCTACTCCGGCTGCACCCCGCAATTCCATAAACGCCCACGACACAAAAAGCGGTATTCCATATTAAATCCCTTATTCGGAACCCAGCACTCGGAAGGTTCATTCCCAATTACCTGTCCCAGGAGGCTGGATGGGCGGAGCCGGGATGTTGGGCTAGGGCCGTTTTACAGTATGAACGAAATTACTGTTGTCGTCATAGCAACCGTAAAGAACGTATCATAAAGTTACCATTGCCCACACAGCAATGTTTCCGGAAATACAGAATATCCCAGTTTTCAATGAACCACTACCGATACTGTATATTGACGAAGTTGATAACTGATGGTAGCACTATTAATACGGTGGCGCAAGAGCAGAAGAGATGACCCCACCGTTGACGGTGGGAGGAAACAAGAATACGGCACGCCCAGTGCGGAATGGTACCGGTAAGCCAAGCATTGATCGGCAGCTGGCCATCTTAAGATGGGCTTTTGCGGACTAAACTCTAAAAGATAAAAACAAAGACCCTCCTCGAAGGAGCGCCAGACCCGTAAGGAGAAATTTATCATGACGATAAAGCAAAGAAACAACTTGAAGACCCCCTCGCTTTACGATATCGGTCCCGCGTTTGAGATATGGAGCATCTCCACCACGCAATGGGTCGGCAACAGGTGTGAAATTATGTTGCCCAACCATACCGGTATCGTCTCGTCTCTCTCCCGCGGTGATTTCCGAAGCATCCCGGAGTCAAAGCTTCCATTCGTTAGCTCTGACCTCTTGTGGGGGGGGGGGCAATAAGCGCCTGATGGTTGGGTTGTCTTTGAACTGTTGTTCCTCTTCCTTGTCCCTGGCCGCGGCCAGTGGACCACTTCCAGTGGCTCAGTTCCGTTGCCGGGGTACACATAACAATCCAGTTGCAATTCTGAGAGGCAAGGGGGGAAGGAAAAAAAACGTCGAGTGGGGTGGCGGGGGTATAATACGGCACAAGTACTCGAGTACAGTACCGGTACGGTACTCGTACTGAACCAGGGCATCTAGCGAATGATATGGTCAGAGTACCGGTATTCCCGTGTCCCCGGATTTGCCTTCTCCAAGTTAATTGAAGCTCAGAAAAGCCACTCAATGCACCATAATACATGGGTTTTTTCCTAATTTTTCTTCTTCTTTTTCGCATAGCCGCAACAATAAACTCTACCATACCGGTACCGGTACCGGTACTGCTTCTGCACTCTCCGCCTACCCATAGTAATGTACGAAGCTTGGTTTGGTCTTTCATTGCCTTCCCTACCAAATACAGGAGTGAGCACGCGGTATCGGTACCACTTGAGTACTGGTGCAGTACTAGTACTATTCTCACTTTTATCTCTTCCCCTTCACTCCTTTCCTTCCCCTTGCAGACCTTTTTTTCCCTCCCTTCTCCCTTCTCCCCTCGTCCGCAAACAATTGTTTGTCCATTCCTTTCACTACGGTACTCCGTGGAATTGTACTCGTACTGTCCTGTACTACCCACCGTCTACTGTATCTCCCGTGATTCTCCAACCTTCCCTGCCAACATCTCGACCACACACACCTTGAACCACTCGCGCCTTTCTTCTCTTGACCCTTCCCCCATCTTCCCCCCACCCCCCCTACCCACACATTCCCCCTTCTCCATTCCATCTCTTCCCTTTTGCCACTCCCCGTCCTTTTTTTTTCTCTCTTTGCGTCCACATTCTTTTCCTACGACTCCCGCCATACGTTCTTTACTCCTTTCTCCTCCGTCCCTTTTTTTCCTTTTCAAATATGCACACAAACACACCCTACTCCCCTGGTGCGGGAGTAGCAACAAACCCTTCCCGCTTCGCACCTCCCCGACGTTCGCTATCATTCATGAGGGCGTCCTCTCTTCTACCCGATATTTCAGAGCATTCACCCGCACCTCCACGTTCACCTTCCCCGAATCACTTACGACCTCCACCGTCGGTACGCTCGGTTTCCGTTGCCTCGTTCCTCTCGGACGGCACGATAGAGATTGAAGGCTTCGGCTTCGACAACACCTCGGAACTCGGTGATGATACGAGTATTTACGGGGAGAGCATGTACGAAGGGAGTGTCTACGAGGGGGAGGATAGATCCGACTTATCGTGGAAAGCCGAGAGGATTTTGGCCAATGCGAAGAAGAAGCTGGATTTGTGCGGACAGAATATCTCCCGTGCGAGATCGTCACTCATCCTTTCCCCATCCACTACACCCACTAGCTTTACGGAGCAACTAGAGTCGGTCGCCGTGCTGCCGGGACGGCTGCCGAGCTCGCATTCACAGAGGTCCAAGTTTAATAATAGTAGCTCATCGCATGGTAGGACCGCTAGTGAAAGTGCAGTCCCTAGGTCGTATTCTTCGCGCAACCCCGCGAATGGGAAGGGCAATGGTAGGAACGGTGATGGACTGCGGACAATCGAGGATGTGGATGAACACCCATCCGAGATTGAGAGGCCGCAGTCGGAAATGTCGAGGTCGAAGAGCACCCAGCAGATGAGGGTGCTGAGAGATCAGATGAAGGACCTGAGAGGGAAAATTACCTCACTACAACAACAAACTCGCTCGGACTCGATGAGGCGACAGAGCATCAGTAGTCTTGGGTCCACGCCAAATCCCTATGAGTCACATGATAGCGTCACTCCAACTCTAGATGATATTAAGCAGGGGAGGACACATAGGGGGAATGAGAATTGGCGGACAATTGATCACGAAGACGACATACCGGATGACTATTCTAGCAGAAGTGGGACTCCCCGTCCAAGACCCTTTCGCAACTCAGCCTCACCATTTGAAGAGCGACATGAGGACAGGGAAGACGCATTTTCATATGATGCCTTGTTCTATGGGAACGGGGTATATGCCGGGAGCAACGGCACCATAACAAGACCCATGTCGTACAGTAGCGATGGGACAAACTCAACCTCAACAGCCGTGATGGAACCCCTCAAGCCTTCCCCGGCGCCCCCCTCGACAATGAAGAGGAGCGATAGCCACGGTTCGATCGAATCTTTCGAAACAGCAGCCGAAGTCCCACCCCCGGCGCCGAGACATCCGACCGAACCAAGTCCACCTGTCATCGCTTCAGAATGGTTAACCCCAGCAGCGTCCTCACCCCGCGACGATGGCTATCACAGCGCGCCACATACACCCCGTTCCCCATATTCTGCCAACGCAGCCTTCTCGAAAGAAAAGGCCTCGGCGATAACAAACTCACTCAGTAATTCTTCGATATATCTTCCAGCCCCAGAAACACCAAAATCCCAGAAACGCAAGTCCTCCATCGCGATCGGCGCTTCAGAATCAATCGATTCGGTGCTGGTCACCAACGCGGACAACGTTAGTGAGGTCGAACTGAAGCTCGATGAGGGAGATAGGGACCTGATAGAACGAATGATAGAAGGCCTCGGAAGCTTCTGCTGCAAAATGGAAATGGAGCGTCGCGAAGACATGCGGGAGGAATACAGACGCCGACTCGAGTGCGCGCTCCGAGTATTACAAGGAGTGGAGGTATACGGTGACGAGGATGACGAAACCTTTTGATTAATTCCGGTAGTTGTCTTTATTTTGCTTGCGTGTTTATTATCTGCAGTTTGTTTGGTTGGCTGGCCTGGTAGAATAACAAAAGTTGAACACTCACTTTTTTCTTAGTTTTCTTTCCCCTGCCTCTTTTCCTTTGATACCTTTTTCGCTTGTTTTTGCTTAATTCTTCTGCATAGGTGAATTCCCAGGGTGGGATTTTCCGGGGTAGTCGCAAGGAGTTTTTTTTGTTGTTTAATAGTACTACCCATGGTGGGTGCGCTCGCTGCGGTGCTGGGCTTGGTTGGAGAAGGTAAGGCGGCCGATGAATGAAAAATGGCTGGCTGACAGAGTTGGCTACGCCATCTGCACACATTCTGCTCTCTTTGGCGAACATTCGTCATGAATGATCACTCGTGCGATTAACCCTTGCGATGTTTGGGTGGCTGTCCTCAACGTCGTTAGGAGGTTTGGTTTATAATTTCGACAGAAAGTGCCCGTACAAAATGTCGGGGCTACCCATAGGGTCCACTTTTTTTTTTCCCAAAAGGGGGCTCAGATAAGGAAGCGAGGACTTGCCTAGATAAGCCTTTTCAGTTTTAATACACCTGGGTCATCCCACCATCTTTCTTTCACTACCGGTACTTGCACAGTTGGGCACAAATCCCATCAAACATCCTCCGCCTCTATTTCTAACAAGGCAATAAAAGCGAAGACGATACGTTATCGCTTATCATGGACTCCTTCTCGATATAACAAAAAACCCTCCATCGGGCGATAAATGACTCACCACAGTAGCGAAAAGCAGGGCATGGATGGACAGCGTGGCCCGCCTCCCTCTGTCGCCTTGCTGTGCTGGTTGTTCTGGAGTCCGGTGGTACTAACTGAACAGACCCCTTATATATATAACATTATATATAAATACACATACCACAATGTTTGCAATCGCACTTTCGCTGGTGTTGGGAATGGACCCTATTCGGCGTTCAGGTTGGCCCCTTTACCCGCAGAATAGATGAGCGGATAGATAGACAGACAGAGCGTGGGGTGGTGGATCGGTGTAAATATAAGTTGTGACGAGTGCTGCGGGGTTTATTGCCATGTGGGGGGAGAGGGTCCTGGTGCGGTATATAAGTCCCTGCAGTGTCCCGTCCCTCTTGGTGGTTTCTGGGTGGATGGATGATGGACTCGCTGGAGGGAGTGTGTGTGGTGGGGGGGGGGGTGTTCTGTAGCTTTCCTGGGAGGCTGAGGAATTATGCGGTATGATACTAAAAAGCTGGGTTTTTGATTGCGCTTACTTATTATAGTTGACTCCTCTCTTTTATTTTATTTTTCCCCTTCCCTCCTTCCTCTTCCCCCTCGAGTCACCGGTACCACTGATACGTCGTGAGGATGGTGGCTCTCCCTCTCACAGGTCCTATCGATACCGGCCCGATCCTCCCGAGGAATGTCGGACCACACTCTTGGCGACAACACTGGAAAATCATTACGACATACACGTGATCAGGTGAAACGAAACCATCGTCCGTCGCGTCCTCCTTCATCAAGGCTTTCCTTCTTTTCTTTTCCCTCAAACCTTAATCTTGCCACCATCACATACCGGTCTGTACACATAAGGCTTTGACGAACTCGGGCTCACCCTCCCAACCCGGAACACAATATCCATGATACCCGGGTATTCGCAGCACGAGAGGGAGAAGGGGGAGGGGGGGAGATGGGGCCCATCCTATGGGATGGGAGAATCAGGCGAATCAAGGCCTTCGCTCTCAAACACTCATTCTGTTTGGAACGATCGTTTCTGGGAATGATGAGGTGTAGTTCCCATATCACATCACTCAACAGAGTCGGCAAAGCTGCACGTTTTCCCCTCCCATTCCCTTACCATTATACTGCGTCCTTCGTCCTTCGGCGGGGTAATCTCATTATCGTACGTGGGCTGCTGTTTTTCCCCCACTGGTGAAACGTTCGTCGGGGGGAAGGGGGGAAGAATTCATTATTCACATAACCACGTAGACTGTTGTGGACGTTGAGTTTCATCGATTCATCTCTCCTGGTTCTTATCTCTATCTTTGTTTTTATTTTTATCCTTTTACATTATGACTGTATACTTATTCACTTCCCTGCCCCTCAAGAGGGGCCCGGATATTATTGTTCCCATAGTGCCTGTACATCCCGGACCTATCCACCGTGTTTATTTTTCTTATTTTTTAATCACCTTCTTTCTTCGAAAGATCTATGACGCGTGTTTTTGTTGTTAACCTCTTCCTCCTTCCTGAAACTCCGGGTTGGCCAGTCTGGTGTCCAGGTCGCAATTTCATCATTCTCATTTTTCCCGCTGCCTCTCCTGTAATGGGAAAATGAATGCATACCTTTTTCTCCCCCAGTTCACCCCTGTTCTTTATTTATTTATTTTTATTTTTATTTTTATTTTTTTTAATCTTTTTGTCCTTTATCTCTTATTTCTTTTGTCAACACTGACCCTACCCGACACTCTGGGCGTTCGCTCCGTTCTCGGTTTCCGATAAGCATTCCCAAGTTTGTTGGCTCAACGTCATGCCGCTCTCAAATGGGAAGGAACGCAGCAGCCACCTTATTACAGTTATGCACGCGGCTGCTCTTAGGGTTAGGTGAGAGCCTGCCGATACTCAATGGGTGGAGGAAGAAGACAGGGAGGGAAAAGGAAAGAAAAGGGAGAAGGGGAAGGGAAGGGGGTGGAGGAGGGGGGAAGGAAAAGCAAAGGGAAAGAAAAGAGTTGAGAGCTATCAATTATAAAAAACTCCACCACCACCCCACCCCCCCTCCCCCCACTTCCCCCCCTTGAACCCTTTTCTCTCGGTTGTAGTACCCAAGTACACTTCCTGTCCTACCTTCACCCCCGGAGTAGGGGGAAAGAAGCTGCCGTACGTGAAGCGAAACCGAGACCCAGCAACAATAACCACGGGTGTGACGACAACAATCCCAAAACCCCTCTCGACACAACCCAAAAATCCGGGATGAAGAAAAAGCCGTTCAACCCGCCCAAGATCATGCCATTACTCGACTTCCCGAACGAGCTCATACTCCTGATAGCCGAGAGCCTCCCGGACGTCAAGTCCCTCTCCGCCCTGATCCTTACGAACAGACGCTTATCCTCCCTCCTAACGCCGCACCTACACCAACGAGCAAACGAGGACAAGGACGGTATCCCAGCGTTCCTATGGGCCGCCTGGCGTGGCCACGAACCCCTCGTCCGCCTACTCCTGGACATGGGGGCGGATATAGACATGGCGCACTCGGAGGATAAGAAGACAGCGCTGCACAAAGCCGTCTGGTACGAGCACCTTGACGTCCTGCGCGTCCTCCTGGACAAGGGCGCCAACATCCACGCGCGAGCAACGCACGGCTACACGGTACTTCACTTCGTCGCCATTGGAACTCGCAATTCCTCCGAAGCGATAGCCCGCCTCCTCCTGGACCGGGGGGCGGATCCGGACGTGCAGAACGAGCACAAGGTCACACCGCTGCACCTCGTCGTGCAGCAGACGAGCACGAACCTCGTCGCCATCGCCAAACTCTTCCTGGAGAAGGGAGCTAAGCGTAATCCGCGGAACGGGTCGGGGGACACGCCCTTGCACCATGCTACTCGATTCGGCAGGAAGGAGATGGTCCGGTTGCTGTTGGATAGTGGCGCGGATGTTAACGCCCTGGATTACTTTGGCGACACGGCCCTGCACATTGCCATCGAGCAGCATAACGAACCCTGCGTTAAGATCCTGTTCGAGTACGGTGCCGACCCCTACGTCAAGGATAGCTCTGGAAATACCGTGTGGGATTGGGTGCACTCGGGCGCTATGTGGGAGAGTCAGGAGGACGTGATTATGGCGGAGAAGCTGGCGGATTTGATGGGGAAGATGTGCTTTGGTAGGGGCTCTCAAGGGAGGAGGTGTGAGCGGAGGGCCATCGCTGCTAGTTGATGTCGTTCCGCATTTTGCTTCCTTGCATCTTGCTTTATCGTAGCGTGTCCTTTTATTCTCGCCTACTTGTTCGTTTTGCTCTTTCTTTCTGTTTTTTTACCGTTTCACCTATCATCTTATCATCATCATCATCATCATCATTCATAACATCTGGTATATCTTATAAGCGGCGTTGGGGATAGCACACTGAGGCATGAGGCGGCGCATTTACATTTCCTGTTTATCCCTTCTATTCATTTCATCCTCCTTCCTTCCTTCCTTTCAAAAGTTCCTTCGATCCGAACTTTCCCTTCTCCTTCTTCTCCACGGTATGCTTTTTGCTCTCGAGTTTATTATAGACTTTATCTTTTGTAATCCTCAGGGAAATTTATTCACGGTTCTATAGAGTTCAGCTCGCCACATTGTGTGCACGGGATGAGTGCGGGGCGTTTTCCGAGTGATTCAAAATGACGATAAGCACAGGGCACTATTGTTACTGGTGGGGCAGGTGATCCAGCCACCGTATATAAGATATCACAGCAAGCTAGCAGAGCATCATAGGTGAATCAAGTGAATTCAACAAAACCGTCTGGTAGTGTTAGGATCTCAAAGCTGCAGAACAGGATGGTATGATATCATAACGAGTTGAGCGAGAAGGAGAAGAGTGCTTGCAAGAGGGAATACTCGTAATCATACCGTTAGAAAACCCTGTCCCTCGTATCATACCATACGACCGGCGAATCCTAACACCCCCCCCCCCCACTATTTTTTCTACCAGCAAAAGGACCACCATTCACACTTTATATAGTCTACCAAGCACCCCCGCTACAAAACAAGAAACAAAACCTTCTCTCCGACAATTTCAAATCGGAATACACCGTATGATACGATGGAGGAGGCCCCACTGGAATTCAGCTACCCCCCCCAACAACAATTCACTCCAGCATTAAATAAATGAGGGACGTCATGAATCGTTGCCGGGTATTATCATTATTATTACGAACCAGATGAGAGCTCTGATTTTGTATCATACCGAACTAGATTTACGAAAGCTGTTGAATATCCAACTGACAATTTTGGACTAAGATACTTGTATTATAGTACTAGTACTAGTACAGTACAGTACATCACCAATCCACCCACGAAAAAAACCCTCCAGCAATCCGTACAAATAGGTATTATAGGAATTCCTTTACGGGACTTTATTGCACCTGTACTAGTCAGACTAGTACTCCAGTGCTTTTAAGATACTAGTACAGTACAGTGGCATCACCGCCTACCTACCCACCCAAGAGCCGTACAACGGTGCCGTATTTCGAGTTCTTGCTGGTGGGATGACCGGTACGAGTAATAGCAATACGATAAAAAAAAAAGTAGACTCCTTTTTCGTCGTACAGTACTGTAAGTAAATATTGTGCGGTGTATATGTCAAGATCCTACCGACAAAAGTACAAAAACTTATGACTGGTTTTCCAAAGCTTGTAAACACGACTATTGCACAACTAAATTAAGCCTTTGTGCGATTGCGATGATCTACGATGTACTCTACTTGTATCCGGTGTCGGTCAGGGACTTGGCCTTTCTGCGATCGGGGGAACAGAGCACCCGGCATGCCGAGAAGGGATAATTTAATGTTTGCCGGACGTGGTGTAGTTATTTTATCATAACTTGAGCTGGCTGAGTGTCTCTCTGGATCTCTTTTGACTGGTGTTGGAGGTTTCGATGACTGGCTTAGATAAGCTGTTTGTGGTTTAGTTCCGCCGCTGAGTCGACAACAGAAGTGGATTTCACGGTGTGTGTGGGGTACGGGCACAGGATGGTACTCTGCTGGAGTACGAGCTGAATACGGTAGGTACAGTACTATATAGCACAACGTCAAGCCAAGTCGCAAAGCATGACACAGCACAGGCCGAGTGTGATTATACGTACAGAGCATAATACTGCAACATCCTGACCAGCACTCTACGGAAACCGCTTTCCCCTCCCTACCCCTCTACTTCACCTGCAACGTCCAAAATGCCAGACCTCCGTCCTCCTTTCCCCCACCCATCAACCAACTACCCCCACCCCCTCCTCCTGCTCTATCTCCCTTCGCAAGCAACCCCCTTTATCCCACCCTCGCTCCACGAGCAATTCACCAAGGCCCTGTCATCCTCACACTTGAGCTCCATCATAACCACTACCGCCGCCGCGATCCCGGCGGAGAGCAAGAATTGGTCCGCGGAATGGTTCGAGGAAATGACCTTGGAGCAAAGGGAGGTTGTGAGCAATACGATTCGTATGGCAACTCTGGTTGAGGGCGAAGGAGGACTGGGAGGGGTTTTGTCGAGGGCTGCGGCGTGGGGGTGCCGGTTAGGCGCGGAGGGCGAGGAAGAGGAAAAAGGGGGGGTAGGGTGGCAGGTCAGGAGGTTTTGGCGAGGGTTCAGGGTTCCCGGGGAGGTGTCCGATACGCTAGCTGGGCCATGGGAGGATGTTAAATCCCCTCTCCCAGGGGTGGCAGTAGGCAATGGCGATGGCGATGGCGATGGTGATGGGGAGGGGCATGGCGAGGGGAATGCAAACGCAATCGTATGGCGGAACGGAAGAGCACACACCCTCCGCATCATACAAAACAGAAAACCGGTCAGGGAATCGGATATCCGGCGACAGCTCGACCACATCACGGCCCTCCCCGCTCCCCCATCCAAGGACGGCGGAGCAAACATAGCCCTCCTATCCTGGCGCTACGGCCGTACAGTCTGGTCCCAACTTCACTCCCAGCTACTAGCCCATGCACAAAACCTACCGGCTTTTAGAAAGCTGTATAATTCCGCTCTTAGTATTGCCCTCGATCCTGCACTCGCCTGGTCGCCCGATGAAGACGAAGATGGGTTGGCAAGACTACTGAATGAGGTACGCCACGGTGAGCACAGTCCGAATAGACATGCGGACGCAACCTTTGGCATTGTCTCCTTTGGATATGGCGAGGAGGGGAGGAGGGATGGTAAAGTAGGATTAGTATTCGATCATACACCGGGGGACTGCGGTGCTGCTATAGAGCTTTCGAAGATTCTAGCTAGTCCTGCAACGCAGGGAGAGAGAAGAGAGATGGAGGAAGGGGTTGAGTGCAATTTCATTCCCGAGGTGCTAGAATTCACGTTCCCGCCAGGACCTAAACTCGACATACCAGGCAGTGTGATGGAGAGGATCCCGCGGGAGGTGAGTACAGTGACACTGAACACAGCCGGGAGGAGCTATGTTTCCGGGGGCCTAGTGGACGTCGGCATAAGCCTCACCCTCCTAGCCGCTGTGGCCCCCGATGCAAATGGCCATCAAGCCTGGCCCCCAGTGTACCAACCCGTCTATCAACCAAGCTTCTACAAAGGCCGGTGCGGGCCCGGGTGCTGCACCACGGTTGAATCAGTGGCCTTCCTATCGTCCCTTTTCCCTTCCTCCTCCTCCTCCCCCCCCTCCCCGCAGGAGGAAGACTTGACGCCCGCGTTCGAAAAGTACCTCTCCCGTCGCCGCGACATTCTTTCCACAGCTAGGACAGGTAAGCATCCTCCATCATAGATTCGCACTCGCTTATCTATTACTTCTCTATGCGGTAGCGAGTCCAACAGGCATCTTTGCCGTTCACAAACTTTACCTTGCCCTCAATTCCGCTATCAACGCCGGTGAACAAAGTCCCGACGTTCGCGTTGTAAAGGAAGTGCTCGAAAAGCTTCGCTCGGAGGTCCAGTTCACTGGTTTGTTCGCCCACTCCCCACCGAACTCTCGCGGGTTATTAATTCCGGGCAGGCTTCACGGTTGATAAGGACGAGGTTGTGGCGGGGCTGTCTAATGTTTTTGCACCTGGTATCCTTCCACTCTCCCAGTTCATACCCTAACGTTGGAGAGTTGTGGTTGACTTGGGGGGCGGGGGCAGACCAAGTATCCCTCTTCTACTTGCAGAAGCCGAGCACATGTGTTGTATCGTTTAGTGCTACGGGGCGGTATATCCCTCGACTGCCGGGTATCCTGCAGAGGTTCGAGAGCAGATGGGAGGTTGTTGCTGGGTTCTTGGATGGGTATGCGCGGGTGTATAGGAAAGTGAGAGGGGTGGAGAAGAATCCTAGAGCTACGGTGGATAAATAAGGAAAAGGAGCGAGGAGGAATGGGGAGGTGTCTTCGATTCATCTATGTACTGTAATGACAGGATCGGAATCATGTCGTATTGCCACGCAACGCTCGCCCCCGACCGCGAGATGAGAGTAAGAGAGAGAGAGAGAGAGAGCGAGCGAATGTAGAATATGTAAGGAATCTTGGGAGGAAAGAGTAAGACGATAGCAAACAAGAAAGTGAGCAAGAAAGCCAACCTAAGTGATATGCCTCTAAATTTACTATTAGAGAGAAGAGGGAGAAGAAAGGGTCCGAACACCAAACGCCTCTTAAAGGGATAATAAGAAGATAGACGGGACCAAAGGTTGGTAGAGAAGAAAGTAAGCAAGTTAAGGCATCCATAAGTCGCGAAACAATCTATTCCCCCTCCCCCTCCCCCTTTTCACCCTCCCCGAAAATCCACCTAGAGGCACTCCCCTCCTCCAGTCGAATCTTGACCTTCTCTTGACCCTCCGGAATCATATCATGCTTCAACTCCCACTCCGCCCTCCGGCTGAGTTCTGCGACTACATCGTCGCAGGAGCCGATCAACTCAACGTCAAAGCTTACGTGCGTGACGGGCTATTACACATGTGAGTTCCGGAAGGAGAGAGAAAAAAAAAGGGGGGGGGAGGGTACTGTTTTTGAAATGTAAATCTGAGGAACATGCGGTGGTAGGATTCCGATTATTTCGGACACGGGCGCTACTTTGAGGCTTGTACCGATGCAGATGAAGAGGTCGCAGAGCGCCCGGTCGTGGTCCACTAGGCGCTTATTGAAGGTTGCTGGGAGTTGTTCACCGAAGAAGATTATATCTGGCTGTATACTAGGAATTAGTTTTTCTGGTGGTCGCCAAAGAAGAGGAGGGGGGGGGGGAATCGTATACCTTCATAACGCCAGCTTGCGGAATATCGTCCCCGCACTCGTCATCGCTACTTTCATCGTACCTTTTACGTCTGTAGTCTCCCGGAGCCCCCTCACCACTTCCCCTTCCTCTCTTGCGCTTCTTGCCTACTTTGTTGTTGTTGCAGTTGTTGGCATCGTGTTTTAAGCAGGTTCCGCACTTGGGCACTATCCCCTTGATCATATCCGGGAATATTGTCTCACCGGGAACTTTGTGCCCGCATTGCACGCAACTGGCGGAGGCGAAGGAGCCATGGCATTGGATGAGCTTCTCCGGATTGATACCAGCTTTGATTTCAAGATTGTCGATGTTCTGCGTGTATTGCGTGAGGAGCTTGTTTTTACGCTGGAGGAGTTCTATGAATGCATGCGTTGGGGATATTCGGTCCACAGTTGGGAGAATGCGCCCTGCAATGCTATAAAAGATACTTTTTTTTTTTTCCACCAAATAATTGTTAGTTTAACGCAAGTGAGGGGGGAGGGAAGGGAGCGAGGGGAGCAAACGTGGGGTCTTCACGGAAAACATCTAGATCGAAAACCTCTTGAGGGTCTGAAAGCCCTAATCCTTCCAAGCGGGAATAGAGACCACTTCCTTTAGATCTAAAGTCTGGGATTCCTAAACTTGTGGAAATCTTTCACGCTGTCAGCCACTGCGGCATTCTCCGTTGGAGAGGCTCACTTGGGGAGGTCTTACCCCAGCACCCGTAAGTACGATAATATTGCTCGACCCCTTCAAGAGCTTGACGACGTCGTCCAACGTGTTGTACTGTGTCAACTTTTGCCTCGCCCGAAGGTCTCTAGTGATTGCCATGCCGAGAAGAGGAAGGTATGCCATGTCCGGGGAGCCATCGAGGAAGAAAGGCTGTGTGAAACGTCAGAGGAAAAAAAGGTCAATCACATCCCCCCAGGAGGCGGCTGGGGAAGACAGGCGAAGCACGAACCGGGCGGACACCAAAGGCAGTCAGCAGTTTTTTGGCGGTAAAAGCTCCCGCATGGAGTGTCTCCTCGATAAATCTCGCCTCCCCAACGCTTCTGAGCAAATCGCGGAGGTTGCGTCCCTCCTCCGCAGTCACGGCATCTTCCTCTGCCGTGCGGACAACCCCACCGGAACAACGTCCCGTCAGTGAATCCGATCCGCACACAACCCCCAAGCGGGCACACGGCAAACTTACCAGGTCCGAACACTACCGGCTCCGTGGACTGTGCAAGCCACTCGTCGAAAACAGAGCTAACGTCCCAATCCGCCCCCTCGTCGGCTCCCGACTCCTGGCCCTCGTTATCCTCCTCCTCCCCATCCTCGTCATCCTCCTCGTAAAATTCCTCTTCTACGCTAGCAATTGGGATTGGGAAGGCCTCCTCTTCGTCCGACCCCACCGCGCGTGCAGGCAGTTCCGCACCATTTGGGGCTCCCGCGATGGGTATGGTTGCCATGTTCCGAGCGCGGATTGTCGTGGACAAAGTGTGGGGTGGTTGTCGTGGTTTGAAGGGGGAAAGGGTGTCGGGAGGGCTGTGGTGTGGCACTCTGGCAAGCCATTCGTGGCTGGTGCTTTGCTTGTGTTGGCGGTTGGGCGGCAACGGGCTGTTGGCTCGCACTGTCAAGTGCCGATGGCTAGCTGCTAGCCCTTACCCTACCCTAAGGAAGCCCGTACTGTATCACATCACCACCCACTCCAGTCACCACTTCTTGCAAGCACCTTCCTGTCTCCGGGGGGAGAATCAGAACAAGGGAGAGCGAGATTACGGTGTAACGTTGGGAGCGGATCCCTTCGCTGGTGTCCTTTTCCGGATGGTTGCTGGTGGATTATTGGGTAGATTTGTCAGCAAATTCGGCTTCTCAGACAGGCTACGAGTACAATTTGGGGCAGTGTCACGATCCCAACAGCAGGAGACGATACGATAAGACGCTGTCAGGAGTCATCAAAGTAAAGTTAAAAAAGGGCACTTTCTCCCAGCACACCCTGCCATCATGCTTCACCGCCGCAAGGTGCTGCATGTACTAGTACTGTACTAGTACTGTACGAGTACGGTAGCTGCAAAACTACCGTCCACGTTCGCGTGATCCAAAATCACCCTATCCCATTCCCAACTTCCAACCTTTCGTTTCGCCAGGACGAGAAGGGATTCCATCATCGGCACAGACACTCCAGGACCAGAGCTGGCCATACCCCCGCGAGTGAGCTTCTGTGACCACCCCCCGGACCTGTCTTCTCGCTTGAGAGGGGGGGGTAAAGGGGAACAGAAAGTCTGGACCACACCATCGGATCCCACACGCCCACCCATCCACCCACCCCCGATCCCCGGTGTCACAGTTGACCAGTTACCGCCCACTTCAAATTTTCTGAAGACTGGAGCCGCTAGACGGGGCCACAAATCGCGGTCTGCTTACTCGAGTACTTGAGATGAGGGGATGTCATCCGACGGCTCGAACACACTCGATGCTCTTTCTCTTTTCCTTTTCTTTTTTCTTTTACGGGGCCAGCAAAGGGGAAACCACAAATGGAACAGAAGCTGTGTCACGCGGGCCAAACACTCTATCAGGCAATACCTAGCACAAGTATAGTATAATAGCTCTGTCGCTCTGACGAACCAGAGAGCGGCCTCCGTGATTGCCAATCGGCTCTTTTGGCGTGATGGGGGTTATTTTTGGCCTGTGGCATTCACTGGATCTGTCTCGCTGTGGCCAGCTGGGGGCGGGTCCGCGGCATTGGGGATTGAAATTTTCTCTCATTAAATGTTCGCTAACGAGATTGCTTGGTGGGGAGCTCGCGGTAAATAGGAGGAAGCAAATAAATATAATAAATAGAAGCGTAGCGGTACGGCTGTGGAACCGAACGAAACGCATTGGATGGTGTTCTCGATGCATGGTACTCGAGTACAGTACCGGTACCTATAGCGCACTATGATATTTTCCGCTCAATCGCATTGTGGTTGTGTCAAACTCGCAGCCTTCCCCTGACCCACACAGGCAAAACGCCCAGAATACGAGCTCCGCTGCTCCAATGGACCGCGGGTGGTGTTGGGCACGTCGTACAGTAGGGTAGTCTACCATCGCGCATTCCCATCCAGCATGAAAGCGACGTCCAGGGATACCCCTCACGAGTCCGCTTTGCTCGAGTGCCGTGCAGGTCCTAACCAACTCCCCCCCCCCTCGTCCACTACCTGGTATGTATCCTATTGTTACCGTACTCACCTTGCCGTACCGGGCGACAGAGCACCACCGAGTACGGTAGGGATACCCTCAATCCGTACATGGCAAGAACCAACTTCCGGGACCTCCGAGGCTGCAAGCACCATCAGGTACTCGTACCAACCGCCGGCACAAGCTCGCAGAAACCACAAATAGGACTCCTGCTACAAAAGTAGTAATAATAAGAACCTTGGTGTATAATACCGGTACTGTACAAGTACCCTACCGAACCGGTATCATACTGCACTGTACGAGTACTGATACAGTACACCAAAGTAGAAGCGAACGAGGAGAAGAAGAGAGAAAACAAAAGGTCCCGTCCATTCAAGGTTTCCGACCTTCCTCACCTCCTCTTTCCCCTCTCTGCCTTGACAGGGATGCATCCGTCTGGAAGGAAAAGGAGAAATAAAGGTTCGGAAAAATGCTCACCAACTAATCCTGATTGGGAAAAGCACATAAGGTAGGGAGCACAAATATTGAATTGTAACCGGGAGGCGGGGGGGGGCAGTGAGCAGCGAGCAGGAGGAGGAGAGTCATACAGTGCTCGAGTAACCTTCACACTCACACAAACCCGGTGCCAGTACGGGACTTTTGGAACCAAATCCGCCTGTGATTGGGGGGAAGGCGTTGAAAACGGTTTGGGTCCGTGGCTATGACTTTTTCCCGTTCCCCATCCCATCGCCGCGGACGCCCTGGCAGGGCGAGAAGTTGGGCTGGTTTAAATACCTGGAGGAGCGATCCTCCCCCGCGTGCTTTCCCCTTCTTCCACTTTTTGGTCTTTTAGCGGTGAACCACGGTAGGGCCTTTCTGACGATTATTGAATTCTCGTCGTTCATTCATTCATTCATTCATTCTTTCGGGGAGTTACGTGCTCGCCGAATTGGATTGTCGGATTCACTCTTTTCGTCCAATATCCGTTCGTTCCTTGACCACCAAGCCACGCTGCACGCACTATCGTTTGTACGGGTACTGGGTGTTTGGATATATCGGTGCTTCGCAGCTTTTACACCGGAAACACGCGAGCATCCGAAAAATGCCATCGGTGCATTCGTCCCTGCCTTCTGTCCTGAACCTCTTCCTGCTCCTCCTCACGCCGCAGACGACTGCCCATCCCACACAACGGACGGATCCAGGTGCAGGGGTACCGCCGGCATTACCCCCTTCCGTTCCGGTTCGGGCTCCGAGCCTTCGCTAACAAACTCTAGACCCCCCTCGACCTCCTCCGCCGAGACCTGCAAACCCGCTCAATATCCGACTTCTTCACAACCCCAACCATAATCGCTCTCGCGGCGGGAGGCTCTTCGTTTCTACTGTTGATAGTCCTCCTCTGCGTTTGCTGCCACCGGAAGCGGAAGCAGGGTCGAGAAATTCTCGCCGCCTACGAGGCCCCGGACAGGACACCATATGAATCAATCCGGCTACGGGAGAGGGGGTCCACTGGTTCTGCTTCTCCACCGGCAGTGGAGAAATCGGGTGCTCGGAAGGACGATTTGCAAGTACGCGTTAGCGCAGTAGTGGTGCCGGTGGAAGGGTACTCGCCCAGGAGCAGCAGTTTGGGGGCGAGGGGAGCACAGGGGGTTAGCGTTCCCGGAAGGGTCCTTGTCAGGGGAAATGGAGGGTGGGAGAGAGAGGCCGGAGGCATTCCCCCGCCTGCTTCGCCGTTTAGGCCTCGGCCTGCACCTTCTTTCTCGCCCTATTCACCTACGAATTCTCCAACACCGCCGATTCCTCCGTATGAACCGCCCTCGCCGTGGCCTGCCCCCGGACCCTATGGACGCGCTGGGGGAGTGGCTATTGGTGGAGCCTTGTAGTTTTTGCATTGGGACTTTTTATAGATGGGTGCATGGGTTTTGTCATGGGTCTATGACTTGCAGTTCGGATTCTGTCTTTTGCTCTGCTTATTCGCGGGACACGCATAGGGAGGAAGGGGGGTGGATCATTTCCTTTAATTCCCTTCACCCACTATCCTTGCTTATTGATTGGATGATGACCTGTTTGGTTGAAAACAAACAAGTCAGGGAGGCATATCATAAATAAAACACTAAAACCGGAGTTTTTCAAATTTTTATTCCTTCTTCAAACCCTTTCTTTTTTCTCCATTCTCTCTCTTTCTTCTTTCGGACCTGCATGCAAAAGGGGGGCTATCTCATACTATTCTCACGTTTCTCACTACAGCTAACTTTTAAATTTTTATGTTTATATTATTATTATTATTATTTCCGACCATGGTACTCTTTCATTTTATTTTATTTTTATTTTTTTACTTCTTTCCTCAGAGCCATTCACATTATGGCTCTGTCGCTCTGTCCGGCACTTACTGTACAATATCGTTTTTTCCTTCCTTCTTTTTTTCCCTTTTCAAAGAAAAAAGGACAACAACTCGGGATCTTCTCACGATAGTGAGGGGGAGGGTCCACGAGTTACTAGGCGCCAGGCGCCAGTACGCTGTACTGTACCGTAAGCGATTGTCACTACAGCAATAAAACAAAATACCGGTAGGGATGACCCACCAACGATTGACCACCACCGAAATCGAGAACGACAACCAAAGTGTGGAGAAAATTACTCATTTTTTCCCCCCTCACCCTCATACCGAACAAGCCCCTCCGGACAGCGGAAGTATTCTTTTTTTCCAAACAACCACAATCCATCGGACCGTTTTTTCCCCCCCTCAATTGTCATTAAATTACCAACCACCACCACCGCACCTCTTCCTTGGCAAGATAAGTCAAACCCAGACCCACATTTGCATGTACTGTACCTGCAGAACGGTATCGTACGGTACGAAAGACCAAAAAAAGAAAACCCCAGGATTTAAATATAATCGGACAGATCCCTCCCCCCAATGCAAGTGAGGTATCATAGTCGGAAAGAAAAGAAAGACAAAAAGAAAGAAAGACAGGAGTATGCACGAACAAATAACACCAAACAGAGAAAAACTCCCACAGGAAACCCTTGTCTGCCTACACTACAGTACACTACCCTGCCCTTGGTTGCTCACTCGCGAGTGTCGCCACCAATCGAAGAATCGCTTTTCCACTTCGGTTAGATCCGTAGGCGCTAGTGGTTTATGCGAAAAGCTTATGATACTTTCCTTTCACATCCCCCCCGCCCCCTCTCCAACTACCCTACCCTAAGTTATGTTCTGAAAAAAAAAAATGAAAAAAAAAGGGTGGAGAATCATTCGTTTTTTTTTGTGAAGGAGGAATAAATAAATAAATTGTGTTACGTGCGTACCGTACCGTACTTTATTCGCGCGTTTTGGATTGCATAAAGATCAGTTATTATTATAGCGCATTCGTCTGTGGTGTGATTGGTGTTACACTTCGGTATGATGTATACAAGCACTTGTATCATACGGTACGGTCCACAGGACTGCAACCCGACGACCCTACCGTAATCCAGTGCGAGTAAAGTATGATATGATTACTTTTACCGTAACGGGTATTGAAACTGTGCAGTACGAGTACGGTAGTGGAGTATCATCACTGATGAGATATTATTTGGTTGTGATGTGATTATAATTGTGGGCCGAGATAGATAGCGTAGGATAGCACTGTACTGTACTGTACTGGTGGTATAATATCATATATAATTTACGTATAGGACTGTGCGATGGATAAACTTGCTGTGCTGCCGGTATGGTATGATACGGTACTTGCGTATCCTGTACCGGTACAGCGCTCTACTTTACCTGACGAAAGATACTACCGTAAATGTTTCTGCGAGCGTAGTACTCGTACCGTACTGTACAGCACAAGTACGTCTACTCGTACAGGCACGGTGCTGTGCGGATAAAGGGGTGGAGGGGGAGGGGGAGGGGGAGGAGGAGGAGGAGGCGGGGATGAGTGCTGTTTCGAAACGGGGGGAGGAATGGGTGTGACAAAAGGGGGAAGGGAAGGGAAGGGAAGAGGGGGGGCAATTCTATGTAAAGCTGGGTATCGTAGGTATCCCAGTCGTTAGGTTTTGGCGCTATAGCAACTGTGCGGTACTTTTGGTTTCCGTGGGTTGGTGGGCCAATCATGGTTTGGTTTCCGCCGTGTGGGGCGAGATGTGCTGGGTTACGGTATCTTGGAGTGTGGTTGGATACATACAAGTAACTTAAAGGTTGACAGGATTATAAATTTACGGTACTGCGCTCCGGCCCGATACAAGTAAAATAAAAATAAAACTGCGTGCGAGGAGCTTTCGCTTTGCTCTTCTACTGCAGCTTGCTTCTCTTTTTGCCATGTCCCCCTTCTTTTCAGCCTTTTCACAAGCTGCCAGGTCACGCCTACCCTGATATCGTACACAAAAGAGGAAAAAAGGAAAAAAGGAAAAACAGACAACCCCCGATCCCAGCCACAATTACATATTGATATCGCCGACCAGATGGTATTAAGAGACCAAATTCCAACATTATATTCTAGCATATTAGGAATGAAATAAGAAAGAAAGTAAGAAAATCTATGATTACCCTCTTCCCTATCAATCGTCTCAACCCATATCGGGTGGCGGCGTAGTCCTCGGTGGAGGAGGAAGAGGAAGAGTGCTAGCTACAGGCCCACCCCCCTTGGCAGAAATCACCCTGATAGCCCTCCTCATCCCCTCCAACCTCTCCCTCTCCGTGACCAGCTGCCTCCGGGCAAGCTCCCTGATAGCTCTCCTCGCCTGCTTCGCATGTAGTTCATGAAAACTCGATAGTTCCCCGGCAGCCACGGTGTGCGTAAACCTCAGTTCAGAGGAAAGGGCCAGATACTGATCCTTGGATTTGGCAACGTTGTCCGCTGCCTCCTGGTGTATCTTTGCACGCGTGTCGTCCAGCAGTCCTAGCGGCCAGCGGTCTGATCGTCGGAGGGAGTTGACGTGTTTGTCTACCTGCTTTTGTAAACGGGACATTTGGTTAATCAGCTGGCGGGGGCGGTCTAATGCTGTCATCACCCCGTTCAGAGAGGATTGGAGGTTGCGAAAGTCTTCGAGGAATAAGATGTATGGGTTCGATTCGTTGGGGATTAGGATCTCGGAGAATTTGTGGAATGAGGCTAGATGCGGGGTGTCGTGAAGAAAGCTGAAACCGGAAATGTGCTTGCCGCAGATTTTGAAAGCGTCGGAGAAGTCTGGGTTGTTTGGGTTTAGCTGACTAGCCATTAAACGTGGTGGGGAACCTTACCGGAGAGCGTAGTTCGTACGGTGTTAGCCCTTCGGGTCACACTTCTGCACGCAAAATTGATGCTCCGGACAGAATCCTTTGCATGGGAGACGAAAAGCTCTACATCCCTTATATCCTCTACCGGCTGGTACTCTTCGCGTACCTTCTCCATCCTCGCCTCGGCCTTTTTCTTGCTTCGCTCAATCATTAAATCTTGCTGTAACTCCGGCACCAGAAAGAACTCCCATAGCAGCTCGTGCATCGAAAACGTCGAATGAGCAAGTAGCGTCTTGAGAAAACAGGCTAATCTGAGTTGGATATCGCGGAGAACGGATCTCGAAGGCTTGGAGGGTATTTGATAAGGGCTGCGAAGTACCGGTATTGTCGGCAGCCATGATCCCGGGTTCTCATATGCAAGCCACTCCGCCAAGAATTGAAAGTCGGTGAGTGATCGTCGGCATGTAGTAATCATAAACGTCGAATCCCCCGAAGGAGCGCCACTCTTGACAACAACTCGTATTGTGGCATCTTCGACAAAGAAGGATCTCACAACTGCCGTGATCCTCCCATGCGGCATGGGAGGATTTTGAAATAGGACCAAGTCTGTATGATAGGTTAATAGCGTGCTCGTTGCGGTACGCTCGAGGAATCTCTTACCATCAATCCGATTTCTGACATCGTCATCTTTGGCCAACTCCACCGCTGTCAATCCCCTGAGTTCTTTTGCGAAGAGGTCCACTCTTGGATCTCCAAACATGGTTCTGACCATCTCAACTCTGCCATATTTGCTTGCCACCATCAAGGCTGTAAACCCTCTGTTATTAGTCGCATTGACTTCCGAGTCGCATCGCAGCAGTGTTCGCAACACAGTGGGGTCACCCGCAATATGTAGCAGAGTGTTCCCTTTGGTATCCACGTGCTCGTCAAGATGCAGTCTGCAACCGTCTTGTTGCGCGTTTTGGGCATTTTTGATGGCCACATGAACCATTTCCTTATACCGAGCGTGATCGTAAGATCTGCAGAGGGCGAATAGAGGGGTTTGACCGTTTTTGTCTTGATATTTCCAAGGCAGCCAGCGACCTAACCTGCTTATCAAATCCGGGGCACTGTAAGAATTAGTATTAGGCAATTTTCGCAATGGGGTGAAACTTACTGGAATAAATAATGCGCAATAGTCCTACCAGCACTGTCCGCCTTCTGGAAATACCTCCTTTGCGTTTCCTCTGGCAATGAAAGCACATGTGGCAGGAGCAAGGCCAAGATATCTGTGCTCTCGGCTTGAACAGCAGAAGATAACAGTGTAGTTCCCTCATTATTGGTGTCTTCAACAAAGAATTCTGTATCGAACAATGGAGTGCTGAGTAAATACTTCAAAACATGCGCCCTTCGCTCCTGGACTGCCATCATTAATATCGACTCCCCTTGGGCGTTGCGTGTTTTGCATAGATTCTCGGCGGAAAATGAGTCAGAAGTTTGACTTTGGGAGGTCAGGGTTCTTGATAACCGCCTTGGAGAGGAAACCGAAGTGTCATCAGCTGTAGTAGCCAGGCTAGCCACACTTCTAGCCCGAGACTTTTTGGCATTCCTGGGCCTTTCGTCGAATTCAAACCGAGTCGTTGCAGTTCGTGCATTTGACGCACCTTTCGGTGCGGGTGGTAATGGGACATTGTTGAGAGAGTCCGCGTCCTCCTGGCCATCAGCCCGGAGGTCTTCCAATCGTACACTAGAGACACCAATTGACTTGGAAGACGAATTATCAGTTGCGGCCGCCTCAAACGGATCCGTGTATGCTTCTTCATCGGGGGTATCTAGTGACGGTGTGTTTGGATCAATTCCATTGAGTAGTGTAAGCTCCTCGCCCTCGTCGGTTGACATATTGTGCACAGGTTCGGGGGCATCAATCGTTGGTGAGACACCATTTGAAAGCGACTCCGGCTCAGCCTTTATCGGGACACCAAATGGTGAATCGGGTGACTCTCCCTCGAGATCGTCTATGCCATCTTTACTTATAGAGGGCGGCGGCGATTCCTCATCCTCAACTGACTCCGAGATATCCGACGTTGCATCATCAATCACTTCTGCAACGCGATCACTCGTTTCCTTCCCCAAACTCTCCTCAAGCTGTTGATTGGGGAGTGGTGTTGCTGGATGATGTATCTCTATTGTAGGATGCGGGTTTGGGCTTCTACCTCTTTCATTGCCACTCTCCTCTTCACTTTCGCTTGACGCCTCCGAACGGGAGGCGCTGTTTTCCCTACTTCTGTTGGCCTCTGCACTCCGAATGCCCGGCTCTAAAAGCCTCTTGACAGATTCTAGATCGCCCTGGCGGACGCTTCTCCATAACTTCTCGTTAGACCTACTGGCCACACTTAAGGCATGGTCCTGTGCTATGTGAAATAACACTGCTTCCAGGGTACTCAAAACGTATCCGGTCTCCCCCTGCTCCACGTCTTCGGAAAACATAAAATTTCTCATATAGCTCAAACACGCATGAAGATTTGGTACCTTTGCTCTAATGACCACAATAAGGAGCAAGGAAACAAGCATATCTGCATTCATTGTCACAATAGTTGGCTTTTCCGGGTTACTTGAAGACATGACTTCTTGGTCTTGGATATCGCAGGCTTCCATTCGGGTTAGAGTATGTGCTGTTTCAAGTAAATGTTGCAACATAGCTTGAGGAGATTTGGAATCCCCTATATTTTCGAAGGACTTGATTCCCCGGTTGAGTCTTTTAACAAGACTCTTATTTCCTTGGTGATCCAGAAGCGGGATCCCGACTTGGGTCAGATCCACACTCTCCATATTCAGAATCATCTGTTCCAGTTCCTCATCTTCAACGCTTCTTGTAGCGCAAACACGAGGGAAAAGCATCGAGTCATGTAACTGCTCAGCTACATATCGCTCAATTAATCGATCCACAGCTGGGCCGGTAAGCTCCGTTGATGTCGCAAGAAGATTCAGTTGCGATTGGTCTACTCGTTGAAAAAGGTCAACCGCCGACATGATGGCTGACTCCAGCGACCTCCGTATCTCACTTTCGTCGGCGGCTTGCGTGTAAACATCTCCGTTCCCAGATGGGTGAACAGAATTTTTAGGAGACGAGTGACCCGACGCCACTGACAGCGGGGATGGCGGAGGAAGCGGTAATGGCTTGAATTTCTGAAAGGAAACCTCAAATTCTTGAAACAACTTCTCCAAACCCGGCTGCATTTGTCTGGCAATCATTGGAAAAAGCATCAGCAGCTCATTGAACGATTTGATATCCTTCTTTCTTGACCCACCGGTTCTTGCGACGGGAGGCTCGGTGTTTGTTCGATCCCTCAGCGAGGCGGGTACTGTTGGGACAAGCTCTAGGGAGCCAATAAGCGGTTTCGATATATAGTAGATGAGCCACTGCTGAGGCTCGCTGGTGTCAGGATAGAATAGTGCATCGTTCAGTAGCTGAGCCTGATTTAGGCTCCGAAAACCTATCAGCCTGTCAGTGCCCGAGCTCCTTGCATCCCCGTCGCCCCCGCAATTTGCTCAGTGTAACTTCTCAAGAGGCCCAGGGAAAACCCGACATACCCTTATTAGAGTAAACCCACGAGTCCTTCACAACTACCGTTCTACCGTTGAAGGTTGTGTATTGCCTAGCTTTCCCCCTATTCTCTCTCGATCCCACCATGGGGGATGTGGAGCCGCCGCTGGGGACCCGGAGAACATGACTTCCTAGGAATTCATCTGATCCAGCAAGATCCGAGTAGAGCGATCCTGTCTCACGGTCGCGGGTATTCGTCAAGATATCGGTGGTGGGAACCAATAGTATCTGGTGCACACGCAATTGGAAAATCCGGCAATAGTCAGCTCTTTGAAACTATCGCGGCTAAATAGCAGCTCTAGAAGATGGGGCAAAAGAGAGAGAGCTCAATACGTGATCTTGAACGGGAGTGCATTGGGCAGGGAGGGTGGAGCGGAAGAAAGAACGGAGGTATGGGTTGAGTAAAGGCATTCATGGAGGTCCCGTAGCGGTTACCGTTGGGCCGACGATGGGAACAGGAGGGGGGTCGTGTGTGATTGCTTTTCGTTTGTTTTTTCTTTTTTGAGGTCGGGATGATTGTGGGGAGCTTCGGGAGGTGATGTAGCCTGGAGGAAAACGCGCCGTGCTAGCAATTTAGCTGTAGAATGTCACCGGTAGAGCAGAGGAAGTCGATAAAGTAGACTGAGAAAGTTGTGGCGTTTGGATGCAAGATGTCCACCGGTTATGCGCAATAACCGTTGCTACCGCGGGTGAATAAGGACAGCTAATCCGGTGAACTGGTAGGGTGGGAGATGAAGCCACCGGTACGGTATGTGTGGTAACTAGTACTGCGTCAGAGTGCTCTATCCTGGGTAGACTGTATCATAGGCGTTCGGCTACTCCAGCAGTGGGTAGAGGTACCGCGAGTGGCACTCCCACGATCTCTGCCACCCATCTTGGGGTAATTAGGTCACCGCCACACTGGGTGGGGGTCATGAAGTCCTGGTTTTTTTCCCTTCCCTGCTCGGGTGCGTTAACCTATCCAACCATAACAGGCGGGCATAGTTTGGGTGGCACAAAAATCACAGGGCGTGGCGGACGGGCTGGCTGTGAGAATGTGATGACTGCTACCGCATCATACTTGTAGACTACCGGTATTGTATCATTACCATATCATACGAACCGGAATAACCCAGAATACCGGTACCGGTGTCACCAGGGCCCGGGACGTTAGGGTTGCCTCACCTGGTACAAGTAAAGCCTGTCGCAGTCCTTTTTTATTTTGTCTCAACTGGGGCTGAAGGAGAAACCTTTCGCTCGGCTTTCCCCCCTCATAAGCGGGGGCTCTGCAGTTGTTCCGGTTTTTTGGGGAAAGTTACCCCACTGGATATTCCTCCATCAGAGTTGGGGTTTGCACAATTTTTCATTGTTATTGCCAGACCGGTTGATATCCCGATTTCCAGAAACTGAACGAACTCGGAAAAAAAAAGCTCCTCGAATTTCCCAGATAGCTCGAGTTACTGTGAAATAGAAGCTAACATGAGCCTGCTTTGGGTAATTCATAGGCGATTATGATGCTTCTATACCTCACTTTCCGATAAAGAATACAAATATCGTCAAAAGGCTCTTGGGAAGTGTCTGAGGGGCTACTGACACTCCCTCCAGTTGAGTTTTTTTTTACTTTTTAAGCTCGTTCAGTTTCCCGAGTGCAATTGTGATTTGACGATAAAACAATATGGACTTCAGGAGAGCTATCATACCAGTGCTACTGGCAGAAAAGATGCTATCATCTTAGGGCCCCGGGCTTAAAATTACCGGCATGGGATCTCGGTGGCGCCAAGCATGTGGGTAATATCACCATATTTAAAGTCACAATTTACATCAGGATTGGGGTGTTGCCTAAATAACGGACTACCGCTGTGGTGTTTCCGCCCGTACTCCAACTCGGGGCGAATTGAAGTAGTGGTCATTCGCATTCTCGGCAATTCACAACAATAGGGAACACGACTTTTACATTGAGAATCTAGTGGTATTTATTCACCATACTGGTAACTGTTGAAGACCAAGTACGCCCCATCCCTTTGCCTAAACCCTAAGAAAGTAGAAGAAACCCAGGAGATGAAAAGAAAAAACTAATTTCATGATTTTATTTTATCCGAGGAACCCAAGCCGTAAGAAATGCCGTTGAGGACAAAGTAGTTTTCATCAGAATTGGACGCTCAAGACTTGCTTTTAAAGAGTTTAGTAGCGGTAGCTAGGGGAAGGTTAGTACAGGTTAAGCTCTTCATAAGAGGGAGGGCCATTTCATACATGTCAGACTTGTATGGCCCCTCAGCTGAGATACTGAGATATTCGGACTGTTTGGGAGACAAAGTCTCAAGCTTGACGTTCAAGCTATGGAAATTATTAGTCGCTTTCATATACCATGGAAATTCTATGGAGCACTTACTGAGACAGATGGAGGCGAGCGACCTCCTCGTCAAGAATCTTGGGGAGGGTGTAGACACCAACTTCAAGCTTGCCAGCAGCCTTACCGAACTCGGGGTACTTGGAGGTGAATGCAGTGTCCTGAGACTTGTAAAGCAAGATCTGGGCAAGAGTCTGATTGGTGAAAGAGCAGCTCATGACAAAGGAAGAGTGACCAGTGGCACACCCCAAGTTGACGAGACGACCTTCAGCCAACAGTATAATACGTCTGCCGCTCTTCATGTGGAAACGATCGACCTGGGGCTTGATAGAAACGGTCTTGACGGCGTTTGCTTTGAGCCAGGCAACATCAATTTCGCAGTCGAAGTGGCCAATGTCTATCAGGTATCAGCATAATGTTTATGTAACGGTCATCTGGGAAATACATACTGCAGACGATCGCATCATCCTTCATGGCCTCAAAGTGCTTAGCGGTCAAGATATCTGTGCAACCGGTGGTAGTGACAAAGATTTGACCCTGGGGGGCAGCCTCTTCCATGGTAGTAACCTGGTATCCGGAAACAGCAGCTTGGAGAGCATTGATGGGATCAATCTCGGTGACAATAACACGGGCACCGAATGAGCGGAGAGCGTCGGCACAGCCCTTTCCGACATCACCATAGCCAGCAACAACAGCAGTCTTTCCAGCAACCATGACATCGGTAGCACGCTTGATACCATCGAGAAGGGATTCACGGCATCCGTAAAGATTATCGAACTTGGACTTGGTAACAGAGTCGTTGACATTGATTGCAGGAACCCTGAGAGCTCCATCTTTCAACATCTTGTAAAGGTGGTGGACACCGGTGGTGGTTTCCTCAGACAAACCATAGCAGTTGTTGAGCATCTCGGGATATTTCTTGTGAACGAGAGCAGTAAGGTCACCACCGTCATCGAGGATGAGGTTCAACCCCTTCCCATTCCTGAATGAGATAAGTTGTTGCTCCAAGCACCAATTGTATTCCTCTTCGGTCTCACCCTTCCAGGCAAAACTATTTCGGCAATTAGTTTATGAATCGAGGTCAATACCTGTGGCATGGCTTACACAGGGACGCCAGTTGCGGCAATAGCAGCTGCAGCATGGTCCTGAGTGGAAAAAATGTTGCAGGAGCTCCAGGTGACTTCGGCGCCAAGCGAGGTGAGTGTCCTAAATCGGTTAACCTTAGTTCCAACAAATGTTAGACTGTTGGAAAAACTTACTCAATAAGCACGGCAGTTTGGATGGCTGGAGGTTAGAATGGTTAGTACACGTGAACGACATCAATCGAGCCGTAAGGAGGGCGGATTACTCATGTGGAGGCATCCAGCAATGCCTACAGTTCCGTGTCAGCAATGCCTCCTTGATCTTGCTCGTATTGAAAATTGCATTCCGTGACTTACGGGCACCGGCCAAAGGCTGATCCTGCGCATACTTGGCACGAGTTTGCATCAAACCCTGTTAATGGGGCGTCGGTTAACGAATTGTTTGTTGGTCCGTGGAAATCAGGGCTACAAACCGGCATTTCCTGTATAATCACCGTTAGCTGATTGAGCTAGAGCTGAGCGGAAGAACGAAAAGAGCAAACTTACGTTTTCGGCCAACTCAATCTCACGACGACCAAAGGCCGCGAGGGACTGGAAGAAAGGAGGGTCAGCATTCCCTCTGACGGTACCGGTAGTGTGGATTGGATTGGATCGAAGTTCGGATGACACTCACAATATCAGCGACCTTATACTTGGCAGCGGGGACAGACATGTTTGATTGAATCGAGATTGCTTGAGGGCTTGAGGGAAGAAGAATTACTGTTGGATCTGGTCTAGTGAGAGTGTGTGATGAGCAGAGAAAGAGAGGAGGAAGGTTCACGGGCTTGGGATTGAGGAGTTTTAAGAACGAGAGCGGGTTGGTTGTTGGGAGGGTTGAGAGGGATGGATGTGCTGTCCTTGTTGGGAATTTTCCTTGGGGGATGCTAAGGGTTCAGAAAAAGGAAAGAGGGGTCCCGGTTACCCGAGGTAAGCGGGGCTCCCTTCCAAGCATGGGTGAGGCCGTCTTCCTTGTGTGACCGGTGCCCTCTTGAGTTGTTTCTGAGCCCCTTCCGTCAAACGTGGTGGGAGAGTGAGGCCCAGAGTCAACCAATGGTGATGGACGAGGGGAATTTCCCGAACCTGAATGGAAAATCTGAGACGGCAGAGTAACACATCCGAGATCCGGGTTATATGAATGACAAGACTCGCCAATCTTCCTTCTGTCTGTTTATAAGATCGGCTCCAGAGCTTCCATACGCATCGAGTGCGGGCTCCGAATGATAGCATTTATCCAGTTTCCAATTCCCCGGAAAGGACCTCCTGCCATACCGGGGACTTTGTGGTCTCGCATCCAGTGTCGGAGGCAGGCAATCCGGTCCACTATCTATTCCTATTGCCTCTGAGCGCCGGAATTAGCAATTGGCCAGTAACGGAAATCCACTTTTACTAAACTCATTGGCGTTTACAAAACAGAACCGATACTGGGCTATTACTGTAATTAAACTCTTGTCGACTGCAAAAAAGAGGGGGGGGACGATCTTGTTTACTCCTGCATTCTGGCTAACCTGTCGAATCCCCCCAAAAAAAACATCCGCAGAAGGGCCTCCAATAGGGCACGGCAGTCTTCTACTCGTACAGCATGCAGGGCCATAAGCATCACATTTTTTCTTCCGGTTTTCTTCCGGCATCACAGAACCTGTATAAGATCACCGGTATGTCCCCTCTGAGGGCCAAATTGCCTCGTTTTCAATATGCTGACGGGTAATCCCTTCCCCACTGATAGACCTTTTGTATGCCATAGCGCGGGCTGCATGTACGTTTTTGAGCCAGAATCAATAAACATATGGGGGAAAAAAAATCCCCAATGAGCAGTCGTGGCATAACCTTTCTAGACCAGCAAGATCGTCACTCCGGGAACGACCGTCAACAGGAAGCACTTGCCTTCCCGCTTCCACCAGCCTTGGGATTACCACGGGGTCTCCATATACCGGCACCGGCGTCCATGGACTAGTCCCGAGATTTGGACAGGATGGGGAAAGCAATGATGGAACACCCGTTAGGCGAGATCCCGGTCATCTTCGCTAGTCCTGTATACCAGTACTCTAAGAATCAACCAGGTTTCGGTGCTTCAGCATGATATTTCCTGTCCGCCTCATATAATTTCAAAGTGCTCATTCCTGTAATAGAAGTCGCTTAGCGTAAACGTAAGTATCGTCGATGCCTGTATTTGAATTTTCCGAGAGACATCTTAGTTTCCTAATGGTCTGGTCCTAATTGAAGGTTTCAACATCAAGAGTGATTGAATATTGCTCATTTGGTGGTTCCATAACGTTTAACGTTTGAGCCAAGAAACGGTGAGGCTTGGTGATAGCGGCAAGCTCCAAAAGTTGCTCCTGATCGGAATGATGTAGGAGGCGTCACGGGGCAGTTGTAACTGGCTGAAATCGCTTTTTTTGCTCTCTAAAGGGCTATCTAGGGGTAATTTATAGCATGGAACAACTTGGTTTATAGGAATCATAGGCATAATTACCGGTATAGGTGGATGGACAAGATATTCGCCCATCGCATACCACGCGTTGGAGGGAATCACTCCACATGTGCCAGCCCGCTTGCTTTCCTTGCATTTGTCCTCAGGTGTCAAAAGCATGATCGGTCATGGGGGATTAAACTTGGGCGCTCAGCCGAACTCATGGAATTCACTACAATTTTTCGTTGCAGGCAGCTCCTGGCTCACATGTTTCTCTCTTGTGGTTTTCTAGAGCATCACCCTCTTTCACATACGCTTCGAGACGTTAGATGCATAATGAATTTAGGTAAACTACTACATGCGCACTAAGGGCGCTCAGTATACGTGAATATATGTGGGTCATTACGCGCTAGAGCATCCTAGAGTTGAAAACTTTTGTTTTCTTCTTTTCTTTTCATTCCTCGCTTTCCCCCTCACCTGTCATACCGTTCTTACCACCTTCAACTCTCCAGTCCATATATCGTACTTAGCCCACTCAGTTACTCCCTGTTCTTCAATTCACTTGACCCCGTGGAATTTTTGCTCAGATCATTAGCTCCTCCCAACATTTTCGGCACAATAGCGTGCTGTTGCCCCCCCTGTGGCCTGGAATGGTTTCCATTCCCATGGAGGGTGGGATTTGATCTCCTAGAACTAGCATGCCCTACACCCTGTATCTCTGCGCTGGGAAGGAAGCTCTTACAACCCACTCCTATTAAGCATCTCCGCCGACTCCCCACCCCCCCGGGAGGGACCACATTGACGTTTGTCCTATCCGGACACACATAAACGATAATCTGAGCAGAGCTGAGCATCTTCTCTCGGGGAACCGTCTACTATTTCGTCCCTTTGGGACATTGGGTGTTGGCTCTGTACCGAAATGCCGCGGGTCCATATTGGTCTGCTGAAGAAAATGGAAAACATGTTCCTATATCTACAGATAGTTTTCTAGATGTGTAGTGCTGTATGGCTTAACTTATGTTCTACCCCGCTGTAGGGGATTGTGCTATTGGATCAAGAGAATTTTCCGAACCAAAGCCCATGTATCATATGGATACTCATTGATACCGGATTGCCCAGGGACATGATGTCTTGAACTTTGGTTTTATCGTAGCTAACCAAGCACTTGTAGGATGGGCAAGATCTAGCCGTCAAGTCGGTATGATAATATTGTGATAAATTTTATTCTGATACCATATACAGCGCCGCCCAATGCAGTGCATCAAGCCCTGGTTCAGGACACCAAGATTGGTATGATCTGTTCGACATTTGCGTCCCCCCCCGGGGTGTTCTTGTCCTTTCTTGCGGGCTCTTCGCATGCACCTGGTCTTACTTGCTGACACGTCCGCCCCCAGGAACATATATAGATATATATCATTTCCCCCATACTGCGGGAAAAGATTATAACTGAGCCAAGGAACATCTCCTTGCCCAAGTGGGTCACTTTCTTAGCGGGATACCCCGCGGCTCGAGTAAAAATTAGCTTATCCCAATCAGTAGGAAAAGCAATGGAATATCATAATTCATGGAAGGGGTTAAATTATCGTTTAATTCTATGGTATATTCTGGACGCATACCTAACCGGCAGATTTTCCATAACCCCCGCTCTCATCCACCTTTTCACCACATCTCCACCCGTCTTGTTACTATTAGTCTTGCGTCTTCCACCCGTCTTTCCGCCACTTCACCGTCAACCCCTGATGCTTAAAAGCCCTCGCTTCAACGGCACACTGGGGTGGGCCGGATTTGCACTTTCCTAGGGGGAACATCCTATCCGGAAAGTGGCCTGCTTGGTCGGGGGGTATCCTCTCAGTCGAGCTGAGATATTTTCCCTGTGGCGTATAACGCACGTATGTGCGCACAGCGTTATCCCTTGGCTAGATTTCATACTTGGGTCGCCGCGTTCCTCCACGCTCGGGTTTGGTTTCAGTCTAAGTTGCTTTCTAGTATAACTTATGATGTCCCCCAAGCAAGTCACTAGCGTCTGCTCCCCTCTCAAGAGATAGTACGGGGCATTTGGCCGTTTGCACCCCCCCCCCTCCCTTATTCTCACTCACAATTTCTCCTCGCACTGGCGGGGAATTCTTTGCACCCGATCTTGAAGACATCGTCATAACATTTTTCGTCCTCTCAGAGCTGGAATTGGCATGCGAGTGACTTGTCGTGATGGACATACACGATCCTCTCAAATGACCGGTACAGTGTTAGAAATTTGGCTGAGAATCACCCATCAGTCACAATGGTGGTATCATGCTTCTTGCGAGTACGTTTTATTTTCCTTCCAGAGAAAGTTTTATTCCCTATACCCATTCGCCGGGGCAATTTTCGCATATTTATTATCATATGTCGAGGGATTTTTTTCAGTCCGATCTGGGTGATACTATAATACTCCTCGTCGAATGTCGAGCTTCTCGAACCCGATCCTTTCTTTTGACAGGTCATACCTGGCCAATTCCCATGCATCATGTTTTGATGAAACCGCTCTGGTTGGGGTTGCGTCTAAGGGGAATGGTTGTAGAACATCCTAATGAAGAGATAGAAGTATGGTCTAAGTGGGGATTAAGGGGCCCTGCCTGCGCGGGTACCACACTGTGCACCCCGACCGGGTGGGGCCGCCGGGCTGTCATTGATTTATGTCAATAACGGCTGCATCTCTCTGCACAAACCCTGCCCTACGGTTCTGGGTTGTGTAATTATGAGCTCAGTGCTGATATAGATTCGATAGGGAACACCACTGACCGTAGTTGAGTGAAGGCTTGCGATTTATGATGTCACCGCGACCTCTAATGCATTGAAATATCTACAGGATCAAAGTCGCAATGTTCTGGTTATGAAAAACACGAGATGGTTGAAAAGAGGACAAGAAATCGTATCAGTGACCGTATGAAGCAGAAATCCCGAAAAATAAGCTGGGGGGCAGCGGAAACAGGAGAGGCCCTTAATAGATAGAACGACAGGGGGATCGAGATGGTAGCTAGAGACCTTCGTGTAAACATCCGTTATGTACGGTATATGACAGCCTAGTGAGTGCACTGAGGCCGTAGTTGGGGCATGGGAGTGTAAATTAAAATCTGGCGAGGGTCAGCGGAGATTTATATTGTGGTGGAAGATCCGGGAGTTTAAAAGGAGGACGCGGCCTATTGAGATCTTGGCTTCGAGGGCCCAAAGTATCATAAGACCAATCGGCAAGCTGTATGATCATTCATTGGTTCCGCTGATTCGGCGTTTCACCAATGCCGCTATTGTATGGTGTCCCTTGGTGGCAGCCCGAGAGATAAGCGTCTCGCCGTTCTCCCGCACGGGGCTAGGGTTGACGTCCGACCGTTCCAGCAGAACCTCTACTATTCCCTCATACCCTCTATCTACCGCGAGAGCGAGCGGTGTGAGGCCAGAGTGATCTCTGAAGTTGGGATCAACGCCTTCACAGGCTAGTAATAGATTGGCAACTGCAACCTGGCCATTATAGGCAGCCATTGCAAGTGGCGTTCGACCGTCTTTACCTACGGGGTTGAGATCGATATCTCTTCGACTTAGGAGGTCAGCGACTATCTCTGTATATCCCAAGCTGCTGGCAACCGAGAGCGGTGTACCGCCGTTTGAGTCAGCTATGTTAGGATTGACATCTCTCCGAGCTAACAATAGCCCTACTACTGCCTTACACCCGAAAGCAGCGGCGCAGATCAGCGGTGTTTGACGATGGGCGTCAGCTAGATTGGGGCTAACATCTTTCCGCTCCAGCAACAGCTCTACGACCCCGGAATGGCAACGTTCAGCGGCCCAAGTTATTGGTGGTTGGCCCCAAATTAGATCCACCGAGTTAGGACCAACGTGGCCCCGCCCAAGTAAAAGCTTTACGGTCTTGTCGCGTCCCTTGTGGGCCGCCCACGAAAGTGGGGTTCGACCGTCATTGTCTGCTAGGTCGGCGTTGGTGTCGTCGTGCTCCAAGAGAAGCTGCGCAATCCTAACGCAGCGACCCGAGGCAGCCCAAGATAGCGGTGTCCGACCCCTGTCGTCTGCATGGTGGACATCAATCCCTCCGTGATCCAGCAACATCCTAACCACCTCCTCATATCCGTGTAAAACGGGGGGGAAAATTGGTGTGAAGCCCATCACGTTTTCACAACTGTTGAGAAGGACATCGTCCCGGGCCAGCAATAACTTTACTATCTCCCCGCAACGCGACGCGGTAGCCCAATAGAGGGTTGTTTTTCCGCTGTTGTCCGCAATGCTGGGGTCGAAATCTTCTCGGTCGACGAACAGCTTCGCTACTTCCTCGTAGCGGTGCCTCAGGGCCCAGGTAATTGGTGTTTGACCAAGAACATCCGAAAGGTGGATGTTGATATCTCTCCGACCTAACAGCAGCTTCACAGCATCCTCATGGCCATTCCTCGCGGCCCACAAAAGCGGCGTTCTCAAGCCCTTATCTGCGAGGTTGGGATCGAGAGCTTTCCGACCCTGAGACTCCAGCACCTGTAATCCTTCTTTGCGTCCGTCCGCCGGCGTGAGATGCCCCATAGGCTCGTCGCGTGCGATGATTAATTTGTTGTCGGTGTTGTCGCCCATGTTCTGAAAACCGCCCTCGATGTTTTGCGGGGATGTTCCTTCCAACCGGAGATAGAGGGGAGGGCGAGTTAGCGCGTCGATTACGTAGGCGAGTTAATTCACCGCTGACCTGCCTACTGACCAATGGTCATAACACTACGAGTACGAGTACTCATAAGCCCTCTTAAGATTTGTTTTTGTTGCAATTATGGAGCCTCCGTCACAGCGCGAAAACACTTGTACTCGAGTACTCGAGTACCGGTACAGTACGATAACCCACTATCAGATTTTCAGCCGAAATTAGTCCTCCAGGCCATAATGTGATAGGCTGAGTTTGCTACGTTGAGAATTGCCAATATCGGTTAACGAGATCCGACGCCTGAGTGAGTGTACTCGAGTATAAATTTGGTACGCCAAGTCTGGAAAATGCTGATTCTTCCCAATCCTTCTCTGGAGCTTTTGTCTCAGAATTAGATTACAGGCGGGGGAGATTCTCAAGTACGGTACCGTCTGCCGTACTGTCCCTCAAGCAGTGTACTCCTACCTAGTCGTGCACCCTTGAATCCTTTTTTCTTTTGAATCCCCCCACTCGAATATCATACCTTATGATATATTGACGAACTCACTTTTTTGCCTGCCAACTACCCCCTTCAGGTGTTGAGAATTTCGACCTCTGGCCGGGTCGGGAGTCAGGTATTATCGACGCAGCATCGGAAGATTAGTTGGGCAATAATGGTGGTATGGTGGGGAATTCTCTGGTGAGTTCCGGGGCCAGGATATTGAATGTTAACTGTCAGCGAGACGCTCTGGGAGGGCAGAGTGATACATAGGATGTTCACTAAGGGTTTCCAATCATTTGGATAAGATGAAATTTCTATATCCCAGCCCCACTTAGGGAGACTGAAAGGGATTCCGCACCAATAAATAGCATGAGGCACCGGTATGCTTAATTTGTGGGGGAATGTCTAAGGCCCGGAGGATCCTTCACTCCGCCCTCTACAAGTACCGGTACTCGAGTAAACACTTCTCGAAAGGCTAAGACCAACCGGGGGATAGCCGGGGAATAGAGCCCCAAAATCCCAACGTCAACCTCCTCCGCAGGGGCTAGCTCTTTGTGACTCGATCCATACTCACTCATAACCCATGAGGGAGGAAAACATCTGAGTGGCAGGAGGCGACTCGTTGTGTTCGGGATAGTTGTGAAACCCCCGGGAGTGTTGTGAATTGTTCGGGAGTTTGTCGTGATCTACGGAGAATGTTCTCCAGGCGTGTGTTTCCCCATTGTCGTGGGGAGGAACGGATGCATGCAGGGAGGAACGAAGATGTGTACGGCACTCATACTTGTAAATTTATACTTGTAGTACTCCACTGTTGCGCCATTCAATACTCGCCGAAAAAGTAAAAAAAAAGGAGAGAGAGCCCCCAAAACAGCCGACGGACTTTGAGGATGCTAGATGCTACCCCGAACCTAACTTAATAACCAATCTTACGAGTACCCACGTCTCTACAACTTTAAGTCCCTGCAGTGATTTCACGACTTATACCGGGATTTCCAAGACCCGACTGGGGTCTAACACTGTACAAGTACGAGTACTTGGGTATGGATGTGGGTGACCGGACAGCCAGGGATTAGAGGTGTCAAAGCTTCTTGCTTGTTCGAGCAGTTCTCATGCCAGACTCATTCTTTATTTCCTATGAGGGCAAGAACGGTCAGGCCTCTAGAATCCCTGGCTGTCCGGTCACCCACGTCCATACCCGAGTAAGCATTCGAAATAACGGTACAATAGAAATGTGCTCAGTTGTTGAGATGCCCTCTCCGAGACAGGGGAGGTGATCACTGCAAAGCTCGGCAGTTGGTTGAGACCAAAGGAAAGAAAAGAAAACAATACCGGTAGACAGCTCCTTCCCACCGGAGGCAATTGCAACTCCCTACCGTATCAGTGTTCATTTCTCTGGTATCGTACCGGTATCCGAGGAACCACGGTACAGTAGTTCTTACCATTCAGCCACCTCAGCGACATGAGGATGACCATAATAACGAGGCCGAACGTAGTAGCAGATTATACTATAGGCAGTGCTTCCAGTCGTCCAGTCGGACTGGCGTCGACGGCCGTCCGTCCAGGACGGCGCCAAGGCAGTCCGTCCCGTCCAAAGACGAGGCAGTCTCGTCCTTCGTCGTCCTCACCCCGTCTTGGACGGACTGGACGACTGGAAGCACTGACTATAGGGGGTGGCCCGGGTGCGGTCCGACGGCCGTCCACCCCGTCTAGGACGGTCCAATCCGTCCAAAGATGAGACATTTCAGTCCCTTGCGTCCTCACCCGGTCTTGGACGGACTGGACCACTGGGAGCACTGAGCACAACCACGGTACCGTGGTTGTGCTGGCTCTTCCCCTGTCTTTGGCACTAGCGCCGCGCACAGATAAACTCTTCCCTACACGCGATAGTCCTCTGGGGACGAGCCCTTTTCCGGAGGGCACTGTACCATACAAGAGAAAAGGAGAAGAGAACATATAAGCCCCCCGTAGGGTCGCAGGTTCCGAATGCCTCTGCTCAGCCGACGATATCTGCCAGAGGGTAAGCATTGAGGATGCGCCTACTTCCAGTCCTTCTCCGTGTGCTACCTCTAGCACCACTCATATCTGCTCTTCCCCCCTCTCGGAGCGATCCGAATCTCAGCCTCCACCAGTTATTAGACATCCCCATCATCAAGGATATAGCTCCAATTCTGAGTGACTTTCGCAGCGGGAGGATATTGGACGAGATAATTACGTATCTCCTCACGCACATTGAGGCCAATTCATTGTTCCCAGGCCTTCGACAAGTGCTGCAGCTAGTCAGGGACGGGAAGGCTGACCGGGCGGGCTACAGTCGGGGGCTCCTGAAGTCTATTCAGGCACACCCGAAATTCGCGGAGGCGTTTGCCTCGCTGGACAATGATCTACAGGATAAGGTTACAGCGTTCATGAATGGGGACTCAGCGGAGAGAATCGTTAAGAAATGTGGGTTCTCCGTTCCTCTTAGCCCCGCAGCGAAGGAACATTTTAAGAGGATGCAGGAGTCTGGGATTACCCCTAGTTCAAGAAGGTGGCTGAATAGTAAGCGGGAGACGAGCCCGGTTATCTATGAGGACAACGCGAATAGTAAGCCTATGACCGTAAATGCCCCCTTCTTTAACTACTGAGCAGAATGAGTTGATCGAGAATTGGTAGGTGTATACTGCTGCAGAATTTGAAAACTGGGGTCTGACCGTCCAACATACACCCTCTTATACATTTGTCCCTACTACTATTGAGGGAGTCAAGAACCTTATCAAATGGGCCAAGGTCAGCAGCAAGCGTGTTCGTGCTGCAGGTTACAGACACACCTGGACAAATATGTATTCCCAGGACGGCGAGATCCTTCTCTCCATGTTAGACTTGAGGACCGCAACAACAATTCCAGATTGTTCCTCCATCCTGCCGAGCAAGGATTACACGGGGAGCGAGTTCAAGCGTATCGAGCTCGAGGCTCAGGACGTCCCGGGCACTAGTGAGAAGAAGAGGCTAGCGAGGATCGGCGCTGCGGTCACCAATGAAGATTTCAGGAGATGGGCTATTGCGAATAACGCTTGGACTACGCCCTTGAATGTTGTCGTAGTCGAGTATGTCTTTCACCCACTAACCAGCAGTTTTTCGCAAACAGCGCTGACATGGCTAGAATCACCTACGGTGGCTCAAATGCTCCCATGTGTCATGGCGGAGGCATCAGGCATAAGACCATCAGTGATTTGGTCCGCAGAATCGAATATGTTGATGCCAACGGCGAACACCAGAGTGTCACCAATCCAGTCCAACTCAAGGCTGCAGCTGGTTCATTCGGCCTTCTTGGTGCACACAATGATCCCTCCCGCCCATACTTCCCACTATTAACAGCCCACAGGCATTGTTACCCACATCACTATCGAACTGGACGCCATGAGCTACGCCAACCTTCGGCCCCTAAAACAGGAAATCGGTCTCGCCATCCCTCCACCCAAGGACTTCAAAGTCCCTGCTGCAATCCGCGAGGCCTACACACCTGCGGAACTAGAAGCTGCACGGCAAGACTTTATCCAGAAAGCCGAAACCAACTATTATTCAGAATGGTTCTGGTTCCCATACCAGTCCAAAGCTTTTGTCAATTGTTGGAATAATACCGAGGAACCAAGCGGGTTGATAGACTACCCAACATACCCAGATTTATTCCTGCAATGGCTGGAAGGGTGGTTAGGTGGTGTGATAAACGACGATCCTTTATTTAGAGCATTCCCCGGCCGCTGGCAAGCGGTTATCTTTTGTATGCCCCTTCCCCTCAACCATGTATGATACGACAATAACACGAGCGATTATTACAAAGCATCACTCGCAATGCTCTCCTTACCGCCCAACGGACCCCTAAACTCGCAGATAAAAACCCATCTAGTCAACGCTCTCCATTTCCGCCGCGGCATACACAACATGCGCGTCCGAGATATGGAATTGCAGATTCCGATTCCGCCCCTGGCATCAGACCCTACGAAGCCGGACTGGACCGTCGCCCAGCGTGCCTGGTGGGACGCTATTGACGCTGTCTACGCCGACCCCAAGGCGCCCATGCGTGTGGCACTAGAAATGCGCATTATGGGAGACAGCGACGTCATTATGGCAGCGCAGACCAATAATAAATTTGGAACGGTAAGTATTGAAGTTTTGACATCAATGGCGGCTGCGGCGGAAGGGGTTTGGGAACCGTTCGTGCAGGAAATTGCAACCAGGTGGATGAATTATACCGGGCCTGATGGGGGGTATTTGAACACTAGGCCACATTGGGCGAAGGAATGGTATGCTGTTATCTCCTTTTTTTCGCTTCGTTTGACGATGCGGAAACGGGAAAGGCTAACGGTGGGAACAGGGATGGAATGAAGGTCCGCGGCACTCCCTGGAAGCAGTATCTTAGGGAGACCTCATACAAGGATGAAATACCAGCGTTTAAGGATGCATTGGCACAGATAGGTCAGGCACAGGGTTGGGGATTGCAGGATTTGAAGGACAGGTTTTCGGTGCCTTTGCTAGATGATTTATTCTTCTAGACTGTGTGAGGAGATGAGATTAATACTCGCTAGATATTGGTTTGGTTCAGTAATATACTTGTTTTCCTATCTGGAAGATTAATGAGGGGAGTCAAATACTCGGGCATATCACATGATATGGTATTAAGAGGGGCCTGCACCAACCCTATCCCCGGGCCCTTGCCCAGGCATCAGCAAGGAATAATTTCGACCCAGACAACCCGCCATCCCGTTAAACGCCACGAGAACCGCTAACAAACATGCCAAGTCCCGTGGCCCCCAAAACCCACCGAACCCTGGCTTCTTGTATCCTAATATGGTAGAACACTATAAAACTGCTCTATTTGGCGGGAAGCCTAGTCCGAGCGGAAGAGGACATTTATCAATATCGGTGCATAGGTGCCAGTCACCTCATCCATCCGAAATCCATCAGGGCCTCGCGAAGGACCTGGGGGAAATCCGGGGCATCCACCACCCACAAAAAGCCCGCCCCAGAAACGGCAAACACGGCTCAGTCCGCAGACAGGAGCGCCAGCGCAATGCACGTATGGGATTCCCCAAATTAATACCGTAGATGGCGAATCTGAGCTCATCCGCGACTAAATCGGGTGGTGGGGGTGGGGATTCTCCGGGAAACTTAAAAGTAAAGACCGAAGCTGCATCCCTCCGACGTGTTTATTAAACTTCGGGAGTGATTGGGGCGTGCTCAGGTGGGATTTGAGAACCATTCAGCCGCGGGGTAGCCACGGCCCACGAGTATCAGTTGTTTAAGCATTGTGTTTGTCATTCTGTTTCAATGAGAGAAGGGAAAGGAGGGGAATTGCCTTGGTTGTTATTCCGGAGCACCCAAAAAAAGAAAAGAAAAAACTTTTTGGGGTTGGACGTGATGGATCCTCTGGGCTGTGTTCCTCCGCCCACGAAGCCTGAATTTGTCCCTTCTTGGGCATTTTGGGAACGTTAACGTCAGGCAATTCGAGTTACCCTATGGGCTCTGTCTAGAGAGAAGGAAGAGGAAAAGTGCTTCCCAAACACAAGAGAGATCGGGAACAATTATTGAAGATTCGGGATAGACCCACTTGAAATGTCATTCCGTGGGCAAAAGTGATACCTAGCTGACCAGTCATAAGGACACCCCAGGCACGGAGCTCCGCCCACGCACCCAACGACATCTCAAAGTGAATATCAGAGCGACTGCACGAGGTCCTAGACTCCTGCGTATCCCACTTACCTCCCGCGTACTATTGATCCTTCGGGCCGGAAGCACGCTCGAAGCTACTGAAACTGGGCTGTTGCTCTCACCCGTCGTCTAGAACAACACTCGATAGAGCTAGCACACGATGCTCTCTGACAGGTGCTTCTTGGTGTCATAGTCTGCAAAGAGAGCAAAAGTTAGCATTTCGAGTGACTCTACATGACTACTCACACCAACTTCCTTCCATACACGGGACCAAACACAACCTTTGAATATCTTGACTCCTCAAGTCCATACTCTAAGCCAACTAGGTTCGTAATACCTCCAGCCACCGACCATGGAACCTCCATCCCTCCCAACGATGCGCAACGCTTGGGCGTGTAGAGCACTGTGAATTACAAATCAACCATGGCACCAGGACCCCACAGGTTAAAAAAGAGAGACCTTTCCACATCCACCACAAGTAAACAAATCACATCGAGGATCTCTTGCCACCAGCCAGACGCCAACACAGGACACCCCAGGAAAAATCACTTGTAAACCCCATCAATTGACCAATACAACCAGAGGGGGAAGAACTCCAATTTTTCCATTCCCACCGTTCAACTCGGGTGCGAGACTGCACGGCACACTCCCTCGCTCCAGCAGTGAGGCGCTAAAATGCATCGCGTCGTAGAGCCGCCGGAGATGGGGTACCCATATCCCGGGTCTGGAACACGAAGCGCCGGTTTATTTATTTATTTTTTTAAAAAAAGTTCCTTCCCGTATTTGGAAATCCCCGCTCGGCGGAGCGGAAAGTTAGTCCCTCCCTCCAGTATCAACTTCCCGCATTGAGATTTATTATCGGATGAGCGCTCATCGGGACTGTGTGTGTGCGTGTGACTACAGGTAGAGTATGTAGTGCTGTGCTTGCTATCCGGATACGGTGATCTACACCCTACCAGTTCGTACAGTCACATCCAAAGACCCCCTCCCCCCCGTGCGCTCCTTTTTCTCCTTAGCACCCGGGAGCAAATGCCAATCGAAAGGGAGAGATAGATGGCAAGATCTAGATACCTATCATACCCCGAAACGCCAACAACTGCACGATCCAAAACCCCCCACCCCCACAATCCGCTCTTCAGAGTGGTGAGGAAGGAAAGATAGTAATAATCCCGCAGACCAACTCGCTCAAGTACCGAATTTATTATTATGGAAGGGGTCAAACACTTACGCCGAATCCGCCGCCGTTGCGGTACTAGTACTGTACAGTACAGATTATTGTATTAATATTGCTATTACCATTATTATTATTTTGGGGGGGAGGTTCCAGCATAGAGCGTTAAGGCACAATACACTAATTATCATGCCCGTCAAATCACTATGGTCGGTTATAATACCATACTTGTAAACTCCCTTGTAATCCACCATCTCCGCCAGCTCTATAATCTCCCGATTCTAAGACGAGGCTCCTGGAAGGGATTAGCGTCTTCCTGACATGGACTGTATCAGCTCACGGGATGTACTAGGGGGTTGACGAATGTCAGGTCTACTTCTAAATCCAGAGGTGGCAACTTGTATGTGGACTAAACTTGGCTAGGAAATTCAAGTGATAGCTGGTAAGAAGATTTTTTGGTGTTGGCCAAAAGTCAGATCCACTGTCAAATTTGGAAGTTCTATGAGTAATATCCTGTGAGTGTGTATAACAACAAAATCTATATAAAAACTAAATTCTACAAATTAATATCTTGGAAGCCTCCTAATAGCATTAATTATGGCTTAAACCTGAAGCCATAGTAACATTGATCTTTTTAGCCTTTTAAGTCTTTCATTTGAAATTCTGTTTCAAACTGTATTTAGTACTACTTTTGAAGTCTAAATATTTCTAATTCTATTCCAAGTTTCTCCAATTAATTAATTCTCAATATCAACTTGAAGCTATAGTATCTCAGTCAAGTTGATATCTAGAAATTATACTAAATACTTTATAATTACTACCTTATTTTAATTTCTATATTATATAATATAACTCTTATGGCTAGGTATGCTATCTTTTACCATTGTCACCTATCCATATTTCTCACAGCAACTATACTAAAATGGATTAAGGTATAGGTACATGATATTTTTAATATATAAGATAGAGACCATCTCTTTACCTTGCTAGGAATACAGACAAACCTAGACCTCATAGTACTATAAAAGTCTTTTCAACCAATTTTCATTTTCTGACTAATGTATTTTACCTAGTTATAGGATATGCCAATATTTATAAAACACTTTTTAAAACTGGGAATTTTAAAACTAGAATCTGGATATTTCAACCATCCCTCTTTTATATAATTTAGACTTTTAAAAGAGTATAAGTAGACCTTTACTCTAAAGTTCTATAGAAAGAAAAAAAATTTGTAGCTTGATTCACTTTAGGGTCTAGTGTTACTATAATGACATTATAATAGAGATAACCTTGCCTAAGGATTAATGGTCTGAAAACTATTGGCAATGTGGTTTCGTAGTGCAGCTGGCGATCACTCCAGTCTAACACTTGTAATCCCCTGTTTGACACCTAGCGGAATAAATTTCTTTCCCTAATGACAACAATCTATGTCTATTGCCCTTGTCTCATTTCCCGAAGATTGTAAGCTCATCCAAACAGTCAGGGGCCCTGTTCGGTGTGGGGTGCTGTCAGTGTTCAGAGACAGTACACGGTGGACCCATAGCAAGGCTCTCTAAAATGGTATTATCACCAAGTTCAGGCTATGCTACCAGCGATGGCATCGGAATCCCTGTAGTAGAGCATTGTAGTGTTAGTAGTGCAGATATAGTAGAGTACAGGAAAACGGATACCAGTATGTATGGAAACTCGTATCAGAATATGTGAGCCCAGCCGGTCGTGAGCGGAGCACAGTGTAGTACATAAAAGTTCACCGGCTTTCACTCATGTTGTCTCTTCCTCTCACACCTATATATCATTCAGATTTGATCACATATAAAACCTATTTTCAGCCAAACCTCATCTCCTGATCCTGGATATCCCAATTTTCCCACTGTTTCCTGGGAACTTTTAAATGATGAGCAGTAAGCTTCCGCCTTCCACATGGTATAGGAGTCACCTAAGATTTTGGCAGTTTGACTTTACATGATATTAGAAACATTTACTTTGTCATCCTATCTGCTCAATTTCCCACATTCTGATCAACCCAATTCCACTCCAGCTTGACGGGAGAATATACAAGAACCAAGTTCCCCAGCATGCTGAATATGCAGTACCAATTTTTTTTTTAATTTGGCAGTGTCTTTGGTTATGGTAAAGTACACCATGTTGACTATAGGTAAAGAATTGGGTTCTGTCCTCCCAAAACTCAACCCAGTAGAACTTAGTGGGAGGCCAAGTATGATATTACAAGAATCTATTGCTTCTGAATCCATCCCGGATCAATTGTGCATAACTTCTCTACTGATACTATGGAACGTCCAGCAGTGTTCTCTAGAGACTAACGACATACAATAACTCCCAAATTAATGGATGACCTTGTTGTTTATGCTAGTGTAGCTACTCGTGTCCACTACTCTGATGTACGCAAATGCCTACGTTGCTTTCTGCCAATCGTCCGCACTCAGATTGTGTACTCTAGTGCTATGCATACGAAACAGAGCACGGATACCACTGTACCTGTAAAATCAGCGAACACTCTCCCCTCCTTGTATACACGGAACCGTTATTGTCTCACAAAAACAAACTTCGGAGCATTCCGCTTCCTGCCTCCCTTCCTATCTCCGTGCACTTGACGATACGATTCAAGCCTCAAATTCTCGAACAATGTCACATGCAGTGTTTCCAAGCGTCCAGTCCGTCCATCCTTGGCTTCGGATGGGACGGACACCGGTTTCCGGAACCCTGCCCCGGACGGACGCCCATCCCGCGGTCCGCCCCAACCACCACCCGGACGGCCGGCCGGGCCCTATAGGTGTCTCACGTGCAAATGGCCCTGCGGATGGGAGCCGGGCCCTATAGATGACAGCTGGGCCCGACAGATGACGGCCGGGCCCTGCAGATGACGGCCGGGCTGCAAATGACGGTTGGGCCCTGCAGATGACGGCCAGGCTCTACGAATGACGGCCAGGCCCTGCGAATGACGGTCAGTCTCTGCGAATAATGGCCGGTTCCCGGTGGGGACGGCCAGAAGATGCCATTTGTGTTAAGACTGCCGGGCCCGGGTGACAACCCTTCGAACGGTGGTCTTTATCAAAGACGGACGCCATACCCTGCCGCCTTACTTTTGCATGGTGCGACTATACGGACACGGTATCTTGATCTAGAGCTGACAGTTGCGGCTATGTATGCCTTGAGAACTGCCGCAGCTACCGAACACCGATTCAGTATATCAGCTTTCGTTTTCGAGTACGAGTCATCCTTCGATATAATTGTTGCGGTTGATTGCCTAGAAATCGACGGTGGAACTTTGCACCGGTTGACGGGATACTTCCTTGCCGGCCGCCTTCCGGTGGCCAGCTTGAGCGACCTGGTTCTGGCGAAAGGGGCAGCGTGGGTTGGGTGGGAGAAGCCCAAAGATTTGAGTGGTATGGAGTTTGCAATTGGGAGGATGCGGAGCAAGGGGCACAATTTTCGGGGGTTGGGGGAAGAGGAGAGGAGCCTACTAGAAGAGATTCTAGTAGAGCTTAACTGCGGCGGAGAGAGGGGGTTATGCTCGGCCATTAGGACCATGTTATAAGTGTTACAGTTCTTTCTTATTTTCTGTTTTTGGGTATTATTATTAGTGTAACAACATGATTATCTTAATGTTATTACCCTGGCTTGAGCTACGTGGTGTTTGTGGTATGTATCATAACTAAAACGCAAAAGACCTATGGTGAGCCCTCCAACGGGAGAAGGGCCCATTTACCCATCCCTTCCCTTGACCCTATCACTTCACTCAGATGTCCTTGTCGCTAGGCAAAGAAAGGCACGATATGATACCCGATGTAGAATTCCTCACACGATAATCCTCAGTGTTCGCAGCAGTCCCGGGGTCCTCAAGGCCCCATGGGAAGACTGCCAAGAACATAGGACGGGACGGGACTACAAACTTATAGTTCATCCAGTCCAGACAATATTGTGGACTCCAGGGTTTGGCAAAGACCACGAGCCCGACTTGCTGAGACGTAATTCCATTGCCCCGGCACAAGGACTACAGGTGACGGCAAAGTACTACAGACTTTCATCAGAGGATGATGGGGATCCAGCGGGATCTGTGGGGGTCGGTGGGGATCAGTAGAGGTCGGTGGGGTTATGGGTATTCCATGCAACTTATATAGTGTGTCAAATTAGCGGCTAGGACGGGAGGGGGATGTGGGCGACCAATGAGCGAGAACTTATGACAATGTGTTGCGGGTGTATGTTCAATCAATATATTTATATTGATTGTATGAAATTTTTCTGCTAGCTGTGTTAATGAACCTGCTGGTATATTGATGCTAACAACCATGTTTTTAGACAAGAATAGTGTACAAGTACCGATACTGCAGCCCTGTTATCCCCTCATCCTCCGTGTCCGTTACAACCACAGTCAAAGAAAAAACCACACCCTCTTTTCTGCCAAGACCTCCTGTCATTGGCTGAAAACCTTTCCTCACAGCCTCGCCTCTTTACCCCGCAGTTAGAAGCCCCCCCTCCCAACCATGGATCCTTCCGCCTCCTCAGGGGGGAAGAAGGAGAAAGGCCCTAAACCCCCTCCTGCCCCTGTTCCAAAATGGCGAGGCAGCAGGGACCCACCTATCTTTCGGCCCTCAGGCCCACCCTCTCTTAAGAGGCCACGAAGCGATACCACCTCCACCCTCCCCGTTATACCTCCCGAGGTACAGGAAGGGTCTGTCCCGGGTGCCCCCTATTTTCAAGACCTTTTCGTCACGATAGGTCTCCAAATGGGCCTCACCGAAAACCCCAAACTTGGCAACTCCTGGCTTATCGTCTTTAGGATGATGCAGCTGATGCATGACGACTACAGGAAAGCAGTCGATGGCCTCACTGAGGACCTCGCCGCTCTAACTAAGGAATGCGAGGCGGCACATGCCCCCGCCCCCCCCCCTCAGCCTACTACCACCACCCCTGCCCCTGTGCCCCTTGACCCCTCGGTCCCAGAGTTCCTCTTGGCCCCCCCTACTACCTTTACTACTACCCCTGCCGCCCCTGCTCCTGCTGCCTCCTCTAGTTGGGCAACGGTTGCCAGGAAGCCCAGGAGGTCCGCCCCCAGAACCCAGAAGGTGGCTCCTCAGCCCCCTAAACCCTCCTCTCCAGCTACTGCCCAGCCTGCAAGAAAGGGCCTCACTATGTGAGAGCGTCGCCTCCTTATTAAGAGAGATGACTCCCCCCTAGCTCTTACTGCCGTCCAACTTCGAGACGGTATCAACAAGGCCCTGGCCGCTACCCTGGTCCAGTCTGTCTCCTTGGTAGGTGGACTCGTTACTCGTACTACGATGGATTCGGTTATGGCAACCACGCTTAATAGCAATGTTGGGCTTTTTCTCCACCTCATTTCAGGTGCCTCCACCGTTCATCTCGACATCCCAGCCACCCAACTCCTGGTTCATAGCATTCCTACCTCCTTCCCTCTAGCCTCTGTGGCAAGCGAGCTCACTACCTTTAACCCTGGCCTGTCCCTTACGGGGCAGCCTAGATGGCTCACCTCTGATGACGCACAGGCTGGCAAGGCTGCCTCCACAATTATTATCTCTATCACTGGTCCAAAGGCCGTATCTTTTGTAGGCAAATACCTCTCAGCCTTTTCCAACCTCTAACGAACTGAGCGCCGCCTGCGCTACAACCGCTATACTCAGTGTTCTATCTGTCACAGCTATGGACATCACACCAACAAATGCGTCAGCTCTGCAAGCTGCCGTTGGTGCACTCTTTCACACGCCACTAGGGATCACACTTGTCCCACCTCCACCTGTCGTGTCCGCGGTCGCTCCTGCAGCCACTCTTCTGTTCAGTGTATTAACTGTGATGGACCTCACGACACCCACGCCCTTACCTGCCCCCTTCGCCCCCAACCAGCCCCGTTAGGGGATGGGGAAGGGGTTGACGACGAGGTGGATATGTCAACCACCTGACCTTGGTTTTCTTTAGGGCTTTGGTTTCTTTTCTTTTTGTTGCATCGGTGTATGCACGGCTATACCTTGTTTACCTCTCAGGTTGGAAGCCTGTTAGGGGTTTATTACTTTACCATGTATGGGCCCAAAGTATGCGAATTGGGCGTCGGCTCTACTCTGTTAGTCATCTGAAGCAATGCGAGGGGCTATATTAGCTCGAAATGGGGGTCATTCACCAGGCTTGGTCTGCATGGGCCTAGGGAGGCTTGGAAGCCGGGAAAGATATGTTTCCTTTGTTCATGCATGTGAAATTAAGGTTTTTTCTATTGCCATACTGTGAGGTGCATGCAGGTTTTTGAGCCATAATCAATAAACGTATAAATAAAAAAATAAAAAAAAGCCCTGTTATCCCCTACCTTGTAATCATGGCAGACACTATACTGACTCTTACAGGAGGTAGTTACCAACAGCTCTCTTGCAGTGTTCACCACCGGGCAGAGGTTCAGCCCTGTTCAGACTACAGTATCGAGTATGATACTACTAGTCTACGGGGGCAATCATGATGAAAGGAACACAGTGGATCTTACTTCAATCACGGCCATGCTGAGTGGTACTCGGTTTGTGCATTCTGAGAACAACATGTCCTTAAGGTACTGATTAGCATGGCCATGACAGAAACGAGATTATCTGCGTACTACCGGTATCTAGGACAACACTCCCCATCCTGGAAAAACACCTACCCATGTCAGCCAAGATCCACCAACGCTACGCTGCCTTGAAATCCCTTAGACTGTTTTCAAACACAGACGCTAAGGCAGCACTACTCGTAGGAGTGCCGTCAAACTTTGACGGTCGCTTAGCGTCCTTCAAATAAATATCATATATTTGTAGCTACAACTAACCACAAACCATATCCCAATCCAGGTAAGCAGCTTACAGCATTGTGTTCCATGGGGCAAGCCGACCCAACACGAATCCTGTTCAGTAAACACCTCAGGGTTGCCAAATCATAAAATCAAACATAAAATCACAACCACCCCTAATAGGCCTCGCACCCCTCCATCACAGTAGAAAACCATAACAAATTATACCAGTACTAGCCCGGTCTCCATCTTCATTTGCTCAAAAAAAAAATTTAGTCCTCCAGTATGCCCTCAATGCCTTGCCATCCCTGATAACACAACCACAATATTTGCAGTCCTTAACCTCATTCCAATTTATCTTCATCCACTTCAACAACAATGCAGTCTGGTATTCCCTATCCAACCCAGCCCACTTATCCTTGATCCTGCTCCAAAATCCATCATCCATTGATCTGCCACAAGTGTTCATGTTCTGGTTTAGGTGCTTCTTGAGTCCTGACCCTTTGGGGTTCTTGTTGCTTCCCCCTCCAAAGTGGCCATTACAGCCTGAGCATCTCAGCTTGTCATCTGATACAAAAAACCATTTTTTCTGAGTCAATTTAGTGACCAGTTTCCTGCATGTCCTACCATGTAACTTCCCACACCTATCATATACATCCTTCACCATTTTCTCTATAATCTCCCTACCATCATGCATAACACATACTGTATTGTCAAACAGATTTCTGTAACATATCTTCAGGCCTATATTGTCTTGCATAGTTCAAGTTGATGGAATCCCCATACCCAGGTACCCATATCTGCGCCACCATTCCCAGAAAAGTAGTATCTTCCTGTTTTCATACAGCTCCTCTATCAGTGGTTGCCCATTGCGGATTTGGTCAGACTTGATCAGGTAATCCTACTCCTTTCTGTTATCGCAGTCCTTATGGCCCCTCATGGTATCCTTACCGGCTCTGATCCATAGTAGAACATATGTATCAACTTGAAGTCTTGCAAGATTCCAGAGGTGCTTGTTACCACTGGCATTAAGTTCCTGTTTATAGTAGTCATAGCCATCCTCTCTGTACTACTTTAGGTGTACCATCCTCCTCTTGACCCGGTCTTCACCACTGCCATTCCGTTCTACCTCCAGTTCTTTCCAAACACTTTTTTGGGCTGGCTGACTCTATGCAATCTCGCCAACCTATTAGCCTTCTCATTCTCCCCAATCCCCACATGTCCAGTCACCCATCTAAATTCCACCTCCTGGTACATGTTTATAACAGGTATCATCCTATCCCACAACCCACACAGGTTGCCTGAGTTTTCCATCTGTTGGATTGCCTCCACTGTATTTTGTAAATCTGTAAACATAGTGGCCTTCCAGGCCCTGAGGACAATGCCATGTTTTAGGCCTCCCAGTACTGCTGCCATCTCCTCCTTGCTAATGTTCCATGTACTGGGCAGTCCAAGACCACTCTCCTCAGCCATTTCTATCCTGTTCTCAATCCACCATCCTGCACCAGTTCCAGCCCCATTCTCACCGCTCTTGGAGGCATCGGTATATATCCAAGCTGTGTCCTCCGGTCTCATGAGTTTCCGAAATTCCTCAACACTCTCCTTCTTGTCCTTTGCTATCATGGTGTGGTAAGGTGATACTAGTATCGCTTCCGAGGAGGTAGTTTTCTTTCTTCTTTCTCCAGTGAACCAGTCCTTCCTGATGCATCTGTACCACAGGTATTCCTTCCCATATTCACTCTCGATCATCCTTCTGTGGGCTCGGCTGCTAATGTACCTGGCCTGGATCGGTAACTTAGTGGGACAACACCCATCTCGGCATATAGGATCTTGTTTGGGAGCTTCAATGTAGCGGGAACCTTGGCGCGGTTACCACACGTCATCCATCCATCCATCTATCAATCAATCAATCAATCAACGAACCTAATCTCCCCACCGTCCGGTAAAAATATAATATGTATATATATATAATTTTGCATAATAATAATAACATTATAAAGTTAGATATACCGCCGGGTAGCCACCGACATTATATTACGGGTTGCATTATGCAACTTCAAACCCAGCCGCCGTGGTTTATGCAAGCGGGCAATGCTATGATAAATACGATAAATTTATTGCATCATCGTAAATAGTTGCCGTACTCGTAAGGGTGCTCAGCCACCTCGTACTGTGCTCGTACCCGCACTACACTAGTGCTAGCACACACCCCACACAGGCAGGCTGCCAACTGAACGGCGGCTATTCCATGGGTGGGGAATTTCGCTCACTTCCGTGGCCCGACTGCGATAATGCTAGGCAGTAATTCGTACCACCACAGCGAATGCTCACTTTCAAAGGAGAAGGAGGGAGGGGAAATGGAAATGAAATATTACTCCAATTCAGAAGTGCCATACCGGTGTTCCAAAACCAACAGACTAACTGTAACTATGCCCCCCCCACATCCCTCCCAAATCCAGATCCCAATATCTCATAACAAAGCCGAACCTAAAAGAAAGAAATATTCCCTACCCCCGCAATGCAATACAAACGACCAAACGTTACCAATCCCTGCCGACAAAACGAGGGGAGGAGGGCGATTATCTCAAGTAAGAATGAAAGGGAAGGGAAGAGCGACAATCAGGTAGGGTGCAATCCGAAGAGAGTGGAAGAAAAAAAGGCAAATCATAACCAAAGCAAGGAACGTAGGTGAAAGCAAAGAAAAGAAAAGAGATAGATAGACATGACCCAACTCTAATACCCAATAGCAATAGTAAAAACGTGGAGAACCAAGACAATAATAACACCGGGGGGAATCAATATTCCCGGTGCCATATCATGAGTGACTGCAAGGCCAACCCTGCTTCCCTTCCAACAGAAGGAACAAAATGAAGAGACAACCAACAGGGGTTGAAAGGAGGGAGGCAAAGAAGGAAACAAAGAAATAAAGAAATAAATAACAAAGCGTAGGTACATACACGCAAACATAATTACGACACAATCTACAATCAGAAGACCCCACACTTCCTCCCTTTTCAATAGTTGAAAAAAGTTCTCAACTCTGCCTTAAATTCAACCAACTAAGATTATCCACACTCCTGCCGGTTCCCAAATCCGGCCCCGCACTCCCCCCAGATTCGTCGCTCACCATCAAACTCTCCGGATAAACACTGCTAGTAACAGCCCGCTGCTGCTGCTGTAGACTTTCCCCACCACCGTACCCCCACTCATCCCTCCCACCACCCATCGGCGTCCAAACCGAGTTCACCATCCTCTCGTCATTAATGCTATCTGGAATTCTACTCGAAAGGCTACTAGCCGTCGAGTAAACGCTCGCGTCGTCGGGGTGTGATCGTTGATCCTCGCGGCGGGCAAAACCGACGCCCACGCCCGGGTCCTGTAGGACAAGACCTTTAGACGGGGAGCGCTGTAGGTTATATTGCGAGCGGGGTGGGGAAAGGGATGCTCCTGGGACGCCAAGACCACCGGCTACGACACCGCTTCCTGAATTGTGCAGGTATGGGTTTGTGTGTAGACCATGCGGGGGTGAATAGTTTGTTGTTGCGGTTGTGGCGTCGGTGTAGGCGGATGAGCGGGCGGTGGAGTATGATCTTTGCGGGAGTGCGACCAGGTTTGTTGGAACGCTTGTGCCGGAGAACCAGTCACTCCAGCCCGAGCCGCGTGCTCTGTCTTTTCCGCTTGAGCTTAAGTTTCGGTTCATTGTGGTGCTATTGTTGGCGGAGAGCGGTTGCGGGGGAATTTTTCCGCTGCCGACTATTCCAATACCGCCCACTGCATGAACTGTTGGTCCTGAACCCCCGGTTAGGGCTTGTGTGCTGGATGATGATGAGGGACGGAGGGCCTGCTTTTCCACGTGCGCCCAGCTGTTGGAGTTACTACGGTTCAAGATTCCACGTCGGGGTGAAGGGAGTGGGCCGTCGGTCTCCTGCATGAACGAGGTGCCGCGGTCTTGGAAGGACAAACGTGTCGCACCGCTGGCACGACGTTCGTGGCCGGCTTGACGGTGGGCTTCCTGTCTCTTCCGTCGTTTCAAGATGAAGAGGGAAATGGCGAGAACCAGGACTGCACCAAGGATGGAGCCAAGGATGATGAATAGGAGTTGGATGGTGGATAACTTAGCACCACCGCCGCCCGGTGGGGCCACCACTGTTGATTTTGTAGGTGTTGGAGTTACGGTTGGTGACACTTCCGACGTAGGGCGGTCCAGGGGCGTGACAGTTGGTGATGAGATGCTACCCGACCCTGTGATGAACGACTGGCCAGTAAATAATTCTGTCGTATTCACCCAGGTATTTGCTCTTGCGTTAAACACAACCACCGGGTCTCCAGCATCCCCTCCTCCACTTATAACCACCATGTCCCCGTTATGAGCCAGAGAAAACCCATCCCTAGTCGATCCCGGAGCGAGTGACCCATTGTACGCGGGCCAATTTTCCTGGGTTAGAGACGTTGTCGAAGGAGCCGGGGCCGAAGAGGTTTGGGTCTGAGCCGATGATTCCTGCCTCCTGCGCTTACCGCCAGTTGGCTCCTTTACCTTTGTGAAGGTGACAGTTGTCGGAGCGGTCGTCATATCAAAAACCAGCAGCACCCTACTCCCATCATCCCCATCCATCAAACTCACAGCAGCTCTACCCCTCGTAGGCAATCCCTTTTCCAACCTCACCCCTAGGTTCCTCCACCCTCCATCGATTTCAAACACCTTCAAGTTTGTATTAGCCCGATCCCCACCAACTACCAAAGCTCCACCCTTCTCCCACGGCAGAACCAAAGGCGCCAGTAACGGATCCGCGGCCGGGATGGAGGTTATCTCAAACGGTGCTGAAGTCTTGATCAGGTAAGTATTTGCCGAGGGTGTGGAAGTGTCCGGCCATCTCGTCCCAGAGAAGATGATAAGTTGCTGGCTCGTCTCCAGATAGGTTGCGCCATGGTTAGTCAAGTTGAAAGCCACAGGCACCGGCAAAGCAATAGTCTCCCACCTCTTGCCGATGAACGACCACCGTTGCACCCCGCCAAAGCCAGCCTCCGGCACAGCCGACGGGTCGGACGTCGTACCCCCAATAACATACAGAGCTTCTTGGGGGGTATTACGGTGAGCATGAACACACTGGGCCCCAGAAGTGCCAATGCCCGAAGGCAACACCTGCCATTTTTCATCCCTTGCCAAGCGCAACGATTGAAACGCCGTGGCAGAGTAAGTGTACAAAGTTTCGTTAAAAATCGCAGAGCAGTGATGGCCCAAAGGCCTCTCAGGCACAGGGACCGACATGATCCGACCGATTTCAGCTTCCTTTTCCTTCTTTCCTTCTCAAAAATCCGCGCACCGCGCAAAAAGTGTAAAAAAAAAAATAACAGTGAATGGCTCCGTTCGCTACAGGTCGTTGGTTAAACAACGTCAAAACGTCAAATCAATCCAGGGGGCCCAGCTCTCGCTTTTTTGTCCCGTTGAGTGGTGCTTTGAACCAAGTTCTCGAGAAAGACCGATGGGAGGGAGAAGCGCCAGCAAAAGAATAGTAGAGGAGCCTGCCTCTCGATGATGGCATGCGCTCTCCTCAGAATGAAATTGTGCCGAGTCCCAATCCCAAGTACGGCAGCCAGCAATGATTGACTCGAGGCCGAGAGAGTATTTTCACAACCGGTTGGCAGATAGTGGATCTTTAGGATCGCTCCATTGGCCTATAACTACCCCCAACAGGACCTATGTCAGCTCCAAAACAAAACAAAAACTTTTTTAAAAAAAAAATAGTATTAAAATGGGGCCTCGGTGGAAGGTATTTACAAACCAGAGAATAGGTAAATCACGCTCTCCTCTGATGGCTCACCACGCCTATGGAGGATAATCGTATACTTTCACAGCGACGAAGGGCCGACTATGGGAGAGAAGGAAAGGGTGGGACAACAGGAGAAGTTAGGGTCCAGCCTCGATGGGTGAGAAAAGAGCGCAAGGCGAGAAATGGCGGGGGGGGTGTTGAAGGGGAGTGGGTGGTGTGTGGGATTGGGGGTTACGGCGGCAGTTACAGGTGTAGCAGAAGAAAGGAGTGAGTGAGTGAGAAGTACGACACAGATGGATTGGTGCTGACAACCCGACCGGGGCCGGGGAAGTACCGTACGGTAAGAGGTGAGGGGATAAGGAATCGTGGAAAAGCGGATCCACCACCTCTGGTCTCCCTTTGTCTTTCCCTCTCCTCTCGCCCCTTCCCGCCCGCACACAACGACAATTACCGGTACGAGTACAACTCTGCCGTTAGCAACATTGTTTGCTTTCATGCGCGATAAGATGTATGCCCGCCACGGTCACTGCACAGAAAGAATGGGATGGGAGGAAGGAAAATACCGACAAAAAAGCAAAGGCGAAGCACATCAACCATCACGAAGAGATGCTAGCATGGGCATACCCAAGAAAGCCAGAAGAAGGAAGAGAAGGGAAGGCAAGGCAAGGCAAGGCCGGGCAGGGCAAGGTATCGTAATGTAAGGAAAGGCAAGCAGAGCAGCGGTGTCCCGTAGAGACAAATCCTCGTAGTGCTACTTGTCCCAGGCAAGAAGTACTCGTACAGTACTCGAGTACAAGTGCCAAACAACAGGGGGGGAGGGTGGGATAATGGTGCTGTGCACTCGAGCTCAAATTAGGCACACTTGCTCCTCAACCATGCAAGCACATTTCGCCAACCCTGCTCTCGGGTACTGTACGAGTACAGTACTCGTGCAAAGTGCAGTACAAAGTGCTGTGCTATCGAGCACAGTACTGTACTGCACTCGTACAGGTCTCATCCATCAGCGGCAAGGCCAAGTCTGCTCGGTCAATCCGAGCTACAGTGACTACGATAACGGTTCGGTAGATGGCAGCAGGACAGGATGGTAGGGGAATCACGAAGCCAGCAGCACGGGCAATCAATCAACCGAAGAGCGAGGAGGGGAGTGGAGGGCAAGCGACAGGAGAGCCCGATACCAGCACTCGAGTATGGGGAATACAGGGGCGGGAGGGCACTAATCTAGCGTATGAGCCAACGAACGGAGCTTCCACCGTAGAACACAGCACCGTAGGATACCGGTGACCGTTACAAATACAACAACAACGACGACAACAGCAACAACAACAACAACACGCTCTACTAGTACCGTACGGTAGCAAGCAAGCAAGAAAGCTTCCCCTCGGAAGGTGCGTGACGAGATGCACTCCGATTGTACTGTGGTGTACTCAGTGCTATACTTGTACTCGCACAGGCATGATATGGCACAAGCAAGCAGCACAAGGGTCAAAAGGGGTGAACACCGAACACAGGAGCGGGAAGGGGGCAACAAAAAATAAAAAGGGGACAAGACTCGATGCACCGTACGAGTACTCGTAGGGCGCTCGTGCATTCCCTTGTCGAATCTGGCACAAACAGATACCCCCTCTTCCCCTCTGCTTGTACCGCATACCGCAAGCGGTTCCGGTAATTGAACCGCCTGGTTTCCAGCCTATCCCGCCCCGTCACGGTGGTCACCGCCATCACTGTCATCACATCCCTCGCTCTCCATCCACTCCGCCAGGCCTTCCTCTCCTGTCAAATAGAAGTCCTCCTTTCCCCTTCGCTGCCTTCCTCCATCTCCCTGCTGATGGGTTCGTGGGTTGTCGTTTCTTCCTCTGGTGACACACTCGTACCTGACGCCAGCGAACCCCTGTCCTGAGACAGCGAGACACTCAGAACGCCCGCCCACCTTCCCCATCCACCGCCTGGAGATGCAGGCACCGGATGGGAGAAAATCACGAACGAGCCGGACCCCCTCTTCCCCCTCATAGCCAATAGTTGCCGTTTCCACCACACCACCACCCATGGGAGAGAGGCAGGGACCACACCCATCCATCCATTTTACTGTAGCCAGAATAGGGCTCAGCCAAGAAACTTCACAACCTTTACCGTACCAGCACCCTAGAAAACCTGTTGGAACGGGAGAAGTGAGTGAGAGGAGGTGAAAGTGTGGAGGGAAAGGAATCGTGCTGTATGGATGATCTCCCATCTCTGCAAGCATTCTGTTTCTCATCCACTCGCTTCACCGCCAATTAGACATCTTGCTTTTTCTTCCCTTTCCTCCATGCCCCCCCCCCCTCCCTCCACCGCTATGGTAATGGCCAGCGAACCAGCGCTAAAACAAGTGTTTGCAGTGCAGATCTCGCTTCTGCAAGCTACTCGTACGCGCAGGGTCGCCATCGCCACCCGTTCATTGTGCCCTTTTTTTTTCACTTTTCGGTGTCTTGTTTTTTCCTTACCTGAGGTATGCTATCGTACCCTATTATCGCAGGAATACTGTACGAGTACATGTATATACGCGGGGAGTACCGGTATGGGAAGGCACAACGGTTACTACAGGTCCCTCGATAACTGATTGTTTGCTTTTGGAATGGCTTGTATCGGGACGGAACGGGGTACAGTACCGATACTCGAGTAGGATACATCCCCCTATCAAAGGAGTGTTCGGTTTCCTCGGGATCACGGGGTGTGCAGTACTGCACTCGAGTATCCCTTGGTACTGGCAGTTTCCGTCGTTTATCCGCGCTGGCTGCTGTGAATTTCTGACTGCCGGTATCGTTGCAGTGCGAAATACGAGTGCTGCGCCAGCATCTAATTATCCATTCCGTGGTGAAAAGCGAGTACCGGCACTCGTACGGTACGGTTCTTTGCTTCAGTCGACTCTGCACACCGGTATTCCACGCCGCCCGGTGATCCAAATTAGCCAAGAATATTCCAGTTTCCAGGACTCAAAACGCACGAGCAAAACCCCTCCCACTGCGTACCTAATTGTACTCGTACTTGCCTCCTAATCGGCCACCCGGTACTGGTACTCGGGTAGCACGAGCGACGAACGCCTGAGCTACTCGTACCGGTACCGGTACCGGATCCCACCGATCTACCGCAACAACCCAAATCCAGGAGCCTCCCAATAACCATCGCACAAACCGTTGATCCACCCGAGTATCATTCAACAATCGGTGCAAGTACCATGCACGGGGCCACAAAAACATACAAGTACTCGAGTACGGTACTAGTACACGTACGAGTATAGTACGGTACGCGTCTTCGCCCAACCAGCCGTAACCTTGCTCCATCCAATGCATTCCGACCCAGAAAAGTACCTGTGCGAATGCAAGTGCGTTACAAACGGCCAGTACCGGTACCGGTATTTCGCCATGATCCTCCACCCCCTGTTTCTTCCTTCGGACTCCCCCATAGTGCTAGCTAGCCGCACTCGTACTACGATACATGCTTAGCTTAGCTCGTTCCATGATTGTCACGGAATACTAGTACTGTAATCATCCTTCGCTCGGATATCCTTTCTCTCCTCCTCTCGATGGCCACGGAAATGCGAGCACCGGTACCGGTATGCAGCAGATGCCGGTGCGCTTACCCCTCCCTCCATCCGGTTCATCGACCCGAGCGATCATTCCGAATATGGTAGGTATCTGAAGCGGTGGGGAGAAAGGAATGCTCGCGCTACTGTTTTGTTATTATTGTTGCCGTTATTGCAGGGCGCTTTCGGGGTGGCCCATTTGTATATTGATGCACCGCACTCGGGCATTGCATAGTGCCCTCCATCTACAAAAGGGGTTGGTTAGCTCGCATTGTACTTGCAGAGTACAGTAACTTTTTCCGGGTCAGCTGAGTGTTTCTGACCCCCTGGGCTCGCATCCGGGTTCTTCCAAGGTAGTCGAGGGGGGGCTACCGGTATTTGTGGAGGGGGGATCATCCGGGGTATACGGTTGGGTAGAGGGCCAAGAGCAACAAGCCGGGTACCGTACTCGTACACGAAAGGATTGTCATGGAACTTTGTGCTGTACGAGTACTCGAGTACAGGCACTCGAGCACACTGCTAGATTATTATTTATAGCAATGATATGTCACTCGAGTCTACTGCTGGTTCGGGGTGTTGTTGGCGTGCAACTGTCCAACAATTCTGAACTTGGCTATGATATAACAGAAACACACCCCTCCCCTGACTGACTAAAACATGCCCGAGATAGATAGTAACTACAACTACAGCTCCGATAACAACAGAATCGGGTAAAATAGAAACAAGCAATCACGAAATACCAGACCAAGTAAAGATTTAATTAATTAATACATGTTAGAGTACCGGTGGATGTGTACTGTATCCAACTATGCCCATTTAATTCCGCAATCCTTTCCCATATTAGTAGCAATTCCAAGAAAGTTATCTCTCTCTCGCCTTGATACACTGTCTGTCCCATAATCCCCGGCATTTTTTCTGTCTGGCTAAGATTTGGGGTGGTTACAGTGCTGGCCATGGTTCTTTACGTGTGGGGTTTATATGATACTTGTGATGTTCTGGACAAGCACGAACTCTCGAAGTGAAGGAAGAACCCGTTTGTTTTTAGCTGGTTTATCGGAAGACTGGATCTGGAATAATTGTGCCTGGACGTACTTACTCGGTTTGTGGGATGGAGTATCCGAATGGAAAATGGTTCGTCTTGACCAGGTATGATTGATGCCTTCTTCCACCCTCGACGACATAAAACAGATATTAGTTGCAATAGAACTACGGAGGCATCTACAGCGTGGGGTCTGGCGGGCCGGTCCGGCGATTGATTATCATACTGCCCATAGAAGCGGACATCCGAATGGATGACATTTCTCCGAGTACCATTCCGCAGATTGCGGTGGCTTCCATGTATCCATGTGGGTTGTTAAAACCCTATAATATCTATCACCTGGTGTTTCCTCTCTTGGCCGAAATGGCCAAAGTTCATGGAGTCATCCCGGGTATGATGGCAAGATCGAGAGCTTACTGTCTTTAGATACCAGCATGAAGCCCGTCCGTCCTTCGTAGAAAAAACCAAGCAGTGCAGGGGGCAAAAATTGAAGAGATGGGGAAAGAGAGGAGGGAGGAGAAGGTGAGAAGGCTAGGAGGGAAATGGATGGGGAAGTTCCGGATGTGTGAGGTGGCCGAGAGAATTATTGGTATCATACATACACCCTCGCATACGTGAGGTGTCGAGGGTGACATGCCGGATCGAGATGACCCTAAGTTACAACGAAGGATGCCGCTGGCGAAGCAGGAGATCGATTGGGGAGGGGGGGTCGAGGTGATTCAGGACAGATCAGTTCCTAATTTCCCAGAAAGTGTAGGGGTCATTGTGTTTTACAGCACGAAGGGTGTCTGTATCTTTAGGAGGTGGATATACACTTTATCCGACTTAAATCTCCCGACTATGATACCCGCTCTACCCAATCCTCTTCAGTTCATTCTGATTTTGGATGTCGATCCACTCGAGTATTATTATGATATGCGATCCACCTAGCCTGTTTGTTTGTTACAAAGTTAGTAGTAGGAAAACCCCTATTCCTCATAAACCGAGCTTTTGTGAATGGAGTTGCACAAGTGTTCGCTCTAATCTCTGTTTGCCGGTCTGGTAAGGAAGGGTACTTTGACCCTTCCCCCATGTTTTAGTCGACTATCATTAGCTATCACTCGTGAGCTGAATTTGTATAAATCGGAGGGTGGTGGAAGGTGAGAGTGGGATGGAGTAAAAACTCTATACTGTTGTTACGGGGCTCTTGTGCCTACAGTCGGTTTCACGGACATCACGGAGAGATAAAGATGGCAAGAGTTAAAACTAATTTACCTTACTGCGCAGCATCTCTTTCTAATTCATCTGGTGTTATACGGTAGCTATTCTAACCTTCTAGTACTATATTCTATATTCATATTGTAAAAAATATTTTCTTTCTTTCACAAAAACTTGGATATATATTCTTTATTATATCTGGTATATCATATTATCATCCTCCTTTATTCTAAATATACTTAAATTCCTGATATTCTGTAAACCTAAATCGGAATTATCAATTTTCCTCAACTACCATCCATGTACTAATCTGCTGATTCTAGACATGTATCTCTTGATGTTATTGTATTCTTGCCTATTATCATTTTGTGTAATGATATATAATATTTGTATCATAATAAATGGTTCAGATTAAATTTCTGCCTAAATTTAAGACTAGTAATTTTTTGTATAGAGTAACACCTACCCACTCCTATAAAGAAATCTTTTTTACTATTCAATCTCAGTGGTTAGTTGCTGATAGAGTGCAAGCTCGGCTGCCTACTAGTTAAGCTACTGATAGCTACTACAACTTTCAATTTACAAGTAGAAAATAGCCTCATAATGATTTAATAGAAGAGAAATATCGCTTATTACTTATCCCTAGTACTTTTAAGAATACAGTTAGTTGTCTTGTGACATGCGAACTTATACTTTCCTATTCTGGTACTTTGGATCCTATTTGTCCGGCTATAAAATCGATATCCTTCTCACCGTAACCAAGGTATTGTAAAAAAAATAAAGATAAAACTATTTTAAAATCAGGCTCTTTTGATTATATCTCAACTTGCAGGCTTCCTGCCTCATTTCTAATTCAATTTGCAGTACTGACGTTGGCATAGCTGCCCTTTGGACAAGTTTTTAATTTTAATCCCCTTCCTTTCCTTTCCTTTCTGAGCTCTATCAAAAATTACAAATAAAATATTGTCCCCACGGGTGTTGTTCCAAGCCAAAAAGGGCCTTTTCCTAAAGACAAGAAACAGAGAGGGAGCGCCGAGTTCATCCAGCTTTCCTTATCCTCATTTAGTCATGTTACTGCCTCTCATCGGCGGAAAAGTCACAACCGGTCACTCGAAGACACCTTATTTTCCGTCAGTTATTTTACCATATGAATATAATGCGGTAACCTATCGTATCCCACAGACAGCGTTTTCCATCCTCGTGCAAAGGGGGACACTAGATCTCAATAGAGACACATGGAGCACAGAGGAAGGAGGGGAGGGAGAACCCAATTCAGTTTTTTCTTTTCAATCCACAGCCAAGACCCCGGGATTACGAATGAGAGTATTCCGGGTCCAACTTGGCGAATCCCCCTCATATGCTACTTAAGCATAGTTCTCAAGTTCTTTTATCTAATCACCCCCCGAAATCTCTGCATGTCGACGACCTAGGGTGAGATATCGAACAGAAGCCTAACCTGGTTGGTCAGGACTTCTGCGACGTGAGCTCCTATAGCAAAGCACGAGATTACGCTACCCAGAATTAAATCTCACAGCGCGAGATACCGTTTTTCGGTATTCTTCCTTACTGTTGCGATGTACAGTACCTGTCGTTCTTTGCGCGGAAAATAGGTAAATTATCATCCAACCACTAAACACTGAAAGACCCCCAAACTGCAAACCCCCCATCTGAAGCTGCAGCCTCTTACGGAATATCTTTAGGCTATGGAGGCGGCCGAAGACCTGATACTGGTTCTTGGGCCGATCGCGCACGTTCTTGGAACTGAAATTCAAAAAAAACATGGGGAGGGATATCTCCTGAGCCGAGTGGAAAATCTATGAAAAATATTATGTAAAATAGGATATGCCTCATTTCGAGAGACGGGGGGGGGGTGCTATCTCCGCGTGGTCTTCTGGCACCTGCTGAAGATAGATTTTCGATATAATCTTCTCCACCGAATCACTCAACCAATCACCATCTGTCATATCGTACTCGAGTACTGTAGAGAAAGCATGAATTCCCGTGTTGGTCTGTGTGATTGCTGGATAGTGCTCTACCCCAAGTTTTGACTAGCGCTAGCTATATTAGCTATGATATCATAACAATGTCTTGGTAATATCTTACCCTAGGCACTTCCGAATCCCGCTTATCAGATATGACAGATTACCGCATCGGTTCCTCGACATAGTAAATCACTCGCTAAGGATAAAGATCTGCTATCATATCATGTCTACAACAGCGTCGAGATCTCTCCATAAATCCCACCAGACCCTACCCGATTCCTAAAAAAAACCCGACACAATTACACTACCATATCATACTCTAGAAACATTGTCCACGGTCGACGTAAGCGGCGAGAACCATTCTCGATACTCCAATCTCCTTCGAAATCCTTAAATGTATTAGTATGATAGAACCTTCCTTATTTATTTAAGATTTTGCATATTCCCGAGACGAATAATCCCCTGGACACTTCTAAAGGGTCGAGCTAGTTGGTTAGACGCTAAACTTAGAAAAAGGCTCCTTAAGTCAGGGGTTCCTTATTTATTTACCACAGACTGGGGAAACCAGGTATCGAATCCGTTTAGCTCGGCTTTAGCGATGGAGGGCTTGCTTAGGTCTCGCCAATTACTCGAGTATATTCGGACCGACTTGAGCTGCGCTAGACTCATGTAGACTACAGTATGATACAGTACGAGCCAAAACAGCAAGAGTGCGGATTTCTTCTGACCCTGAGTGAAGCCTCATTCACAACCCAAATTCAGGTGACCTTCGCCCTTTTTCCCCCCGTCAACTTCGATTCCTACAAAATAGCTCGTTAGAGATCCCTTCCGGTTACTGTTATCCTTTTCGTAGCAGACGTTGAAATTTGATCAAGGTTACGGCTCCACTCCGGGGGTCTAGGGACAATCCGCGCTTCATGTTTAGACTAGTGAGGTCACTCGTTTTGAACCCTTCAGAAACTCTACCCGAGCAACAGATCACCGGATGCCTTTCTTCTGGCGTCAGTATATAACGCCTAATCGAGTTATTTGGCACTTATTTTTTTTATATTCGAGAAACCCCGAATTTCGAGTCGCTACTCCATACGAGTTGTATCAGTGCACACTATCCGAGAAACTTCAACTCGGAATTTGGATTTGGCCAGTACATCCCAAATGACTGATCATCGAGAAGCCCTTCGCTAGTTCCCATTCTCTCGCCCCCCGGAAGGGCCCCCGCGGCTAATGCCCACCATAACCCCCCTTAGTTGTCGGTCAGATGATGGTCTCTGTCTTACTCTGTGTGGTCGGATACGGTACACTCATATCCTCGATCCAAGAATTACCGTCACTTTCAGAACAGCCACCTCAGGCCGAGGCCTAGATTAAGAAGAGATGGCAGCCTGGGGATAGGGGAACAAGATGGGGTTTAAAGTTCACTTCAAGTTAAATTCCGGTCGGAATCAATTGTTCCTCATGTGCAGGTGCCTGTTTATAGAGTCGTCCTAACATCTCAATCAAACCCATTGTTCGTTGGGGGCATAACAAGCTTGATCGGAGATCGAGCAAAAACGGCAATGGGTTCAACCGGTTCGGCAGGCTAGAAACATGACACCGTGGCAAATACAACAACCGTTCATTAGCGTGCCCCAAGACGACCCGAAACGCACTTTAACCCGGGACAACTGTCAAGGAGTCAACTTGCTCGGTGGCGAAAAGCCGGTAGAGTCACTAATTGTTTCGGGTCATTGTGAGGTGCGTCAACCCTATGGGAAACTTTGACAAATAGAGCCCGAAATAGAACGAATAAAAGGAGAGATGGATAAGAAAATAAATCCGAACCGACATAGAACATGCTCAAGGCCCAGTACGCAATCTCTCTATCAGGTATCCCGATATAACAACCCACGACGGCATATCCCCCGAGACTTGAGCCTCGGCGGTCATACTATAGGGGAGTGGAGTAGAGACCCCGCGGTCCGCATTGTTAGCGTAGAGTTTCCTTATCACAGTCACAATATAGCGATGTGGTGCACGATTTAGGAACAGTTGAACAGCTTCGAGCCCAGTTGAAAATTAATTTAACAACCTGATATATCGAAGCTCCAGCTCACAGAGACCATTCAATCACCCCCCAGCTCCCGAACCTCAACTTCCCGGACCATCAGGTTACTATAGCTTAGCCATAAGTAACATGCGAAGCATTCCCCTGCTCGTCGACGTGTACGTTCAGCCTAGAATGATTGTTATTCCCTCGTTAGCCCGCCATGGTATATTCCCGGTCTGAAGAAAAACAAAAAACTCACCTATCCGGGTCGTGATCCTTGGTGACGACCGCTCCGGGAGGAATTACCCTATGCCTCTCAGGTAAATCCCTTTTGCTGAAAGTATCCGCCTGAAAAACAGCTCATTAGCTCCCAAGTATAAGAGTATTTTGGAGTGGGAAGTCGAGAGCAAGCGGGGCCGTCGTACAGAATGAGCGGGGCCATCGACAATCTTCTTTCCAGAAAGTTTCGTGTGCCATTCTGCTTCGTTGAGGGTATTTACGGATGCGGGGTTGTTTTGAGCGCGGTGCTCATTGACGAGGCGGGTGAAGGTTCGTTCTTCATTGGACGACATCTTTCTTTGAGTTTTTCGGAATCTCTTGGATCGCTTGTTGCGGTGTTTGAGCTGATAATATTTCTCGTTGGTGGCTTGCGGTTGTTGCGGTTGTTGTGGAGACGGACCTGGATTTTAGCCGGCAAGCCGGATGGGATGAGGTCTTTGTGGCTGGATTGAGGTTGACGTCACTATCTCACTATCGATTCACGTGATTCCGAAATTGTAGGCGGAGGATCTAGACCATAAAATAGAAATACTAGGGGAGCATGAAACTCTTGTACGCGTAGCCTAGTCGTACTGTATGTACGGAGGTACACGTCCCAGGCATATTGAACCCGAACACAGGGGGGTAAGAATGGGGGCGAAGTGAATTAGCGAAATTAGTAGAAAAAAGAAAAAAACAAGGAGAAAAAGGAGCAAGAATAGTCTACAAAACTCCTTTTCACCCTAACCGACCCAACCTACTGGTATTGTGAACGTGAATTATCGTGATAAAAACTGATAGTAACCCTTTTTTATCAAGCAGTAAGTAAATCAATAGCAATTAAGGAGAGTCACTGACCTAGTCTATAGTTTAAAATGCCAGCCAATACTACATATGAATACGCATCTTATAAAAAAAGATGCTATGTCCAGGCACTGCGCTTTTCAGCAGGCTGGACCTATCAAAGAATTGTGGAGGACCAAGTACCGTATATGAGATATGCAATGCTCCCGCAATATCAAAGAAGCAGGGACATCGACCTTTCTCAATTGATACCCCTACCCGATGCTGGCTTGTCGCTACAGCGACAAGCAGTGCTGCACATCGCAGAATGCCTCTTCATGAGGTTACCGCTGCCTGTGGTGTACACACATGTGAGAAAACACTTCGAAAAGCCTTCAGGATGGAAGGTTACTCCCAGCGAATCGCTCTTAAAAAGCCCTTTCTTGATGCCCGTCAGCGCCAACTATGACTCGATTTTGCTCTCGCCCACCGTGGGTGGAGGCAGGAGGATTGGTACCGGGTGATCTGGACGGACGAGTGCTATGCCTGGCTGATTGGCACTTGAAGCCGTACCTGGGTTACCCGGCGCCCTGGAGAGGAGTATTAAGATGACTGCTTGGTCTCCAAGTTCGTAAAAAAAAAACTCTGTGATGGTTTGGGGAGGGATCTTGGGAGGCAAGAAAACGCCTCTTGTACTGTGAGACAAGGAGAACTGGGGAAATATAACTTCTGAGAGTTATATTCAGAATGTTTTTGTCCCAGTTCTCTTGCCCTTCTGGTATCAGGAGAGCATGGCAGCAGGACAGTACCTATGGCTGATGGAGGATGGTGCTGCTGCCCATCGGGCACGCAATACCCAGCGTGTTCAGGAAGACTATGAAATTCCTAAATTCCAATGACCTCCCTGCTCGCCTGATCTCAATCCAATTGAGAATGTTTGGAATATTCTTAAGGATATGCTAAACAAGAGGTCACACTGGCCTACTACTCTACTGGGTATGTGGGAGGCCATTCAGGGGGAATGGCAGAAGAGCTCTGAAGTTGATCTTTTGTCATTTGTTACTAATTCTATGCCCGAAAGGATCGAAGCTGTTATAGTAGCTGGCGGAGGTCATACATCGTGGTAAATTTTTTTAATTTTTAGTTTTTAGTTTTTAATTCTTAATTCTTAGTTCTTAATTTTAATATTAATATTAATTTCTAATTTTTAATCTTTAACTATCATGGTTTTCTTTCAATCTGTATATCTACAAGTGACTTCTATTGAATACGATACACACTTTCCACTACTTCAACTTCAGCCCTTTAGTCAAATGCGCAATGTCAGACTGTGTGCCAAACCCCTGTCAGGCCCCTGCTCACCCCCTCCGTTTTACACCCCTGTGTTCGGGTTCAATATACCTGAGACGTGTATAGCCAGTAAGTTTTGTATATTTTACTAGCATGGGGGAGACTCGCTAGCAGGGGTAATGTGAGTGAATATGGAATAGCACAAGGAGTAAGGTGAATGTGGAATAGTGCAAGGAGTAAGGTAAATGTAAAGACTTTTTCACAATAGCGACACCATTAAAATCTGTCCATTAACGAAGAACTTGAAGCCATACACTGGTACCGAAATGGACTCAGAGCATTCCAGAATTTTCCATCTGACATGGGATCAGAGACATGACTGTCAACTTTTACCCTCAATTGGATGGTGGTATGCCCAAATTCAGGAAAAATCTGGGCATTCAGTTCACTAGATCCATTATGCCTGTACCTCACTGGCTACTCTAACAAAGAGGCTAGATTGTCCTCCTATCCTTTCCCAAGCCCAAACGGAAGACATCATTGTCTATGTCTGCTCATCTGCTCATAATCAATGTTTTTCTTTCCAACAACTTACAGAAGAGTTAGAGTTAGGTGTAGGAAAAACTGCAGTAAGATTAGCACTAATTAAAGAGGGATTTCACCCCTAGCTTGCTATGAGAAAACCACTAATTAGTGAACAAAATCGAGTAATTAGGCTTCAATGGGCTCAGGATCATGTAGGCTGGACTATAAACCAGTGGTATTCAATTCTCTGGACTGATGAAACCTGGAGTATAGGAGGAAGGCATACGAGAACCTGGGTTACTAAAAGGGCTGGTGAAGAGTGGGATCTAATGTATATTGTTGAAAAATATCAGAGAAAGAAAGGATGGATGTTTTGGGAGTGTTTCAATAGAGATATACAGGGTTTGGGCATCTTTTAGGAGAAGGATTGAGGGTTAATCAATTCAAAAACCTACCATGCACATACAGTTCCTATTATATATGAGTATTTAGAACTGTGTTGGTGCAACAGAATTCATTTGAAACTGATGCAAGATGGAGCACCTGGTCATACAGCTGCTGATACAGCTGCTGATCTTCGAGAGAGAGGGATTTCAGTTATTTACTGGCCTCCCTTCTCACCAGACTTGAACCCGATTGAATAAGTATGGCATATCATGAAAAATTATTTACAAAATAATTTTCCTGAAAACATGATATATAATAGATTACGGAATGCTATCAATGAATCATAGGATGCTATTGGACTACATGAGTTTAGAGAACTCATTGAGACTATGCCGGCAAGGTGTTAAGCAGTAATTGATGCTAATGGTCTCTTTACAAAATATTAGAGGTCTATCTGACACTGGCAGTCTTCTGTAGTCCTCCGCAGACTCCCTCAATAGTTACTGGAGGACTACACTAATAGCCTACCCCATATGGTCCTCCTGACTGTCCTCCCCTGGCAGTCCTCCCCCACAGTCCATGGCAGTCCCCCCAGCAGTCCCCCGATGCCATCCTCTCTGCTGTCCCTCCAGCAGTTCTTCCCCACAGTTCTTCCCCGCAGTCCCCCCCACAGTCCTCCCCCCCACAGTCCTCCCCTCCACAGTCCCCAGCAGTCTCCCCAGCAGTCTCCCCCGCCGTCCTCTCCACAGTCCCTCTGGTAGTCCTTCCCCACAGTCCCCCCCTACAGTCCCTTTGCTATAGTACCCTGCCAGTCCCCCCCCGCAGTCTCCTCCCTGCAGTCTCCTCTGCCGTCCTATCCCATAGTCCCCTCTGCAGTTCCACCTCACAGTCCGCTCTGCAGTCCCACCCCGCAGTCCCCTCTGCCGTCCCACCCCACAGTCCTCCCCCACTGTCCCCAGCAGTCCTCTCCTCCCACAGTCCCTAGTGCTTCCCTCCTCGATATACAATTCCCTAGAGTTCCCCATAGTCCCTAGTAGTTCCCCGCAGGTCCCAGCAGTCTTCCATACTAGTTTTTCACAGTCCTCATATGTCTCCTCTGTCCCCTCCACCCCCCTGTACTCTTCCACACTCCCCTGTACTCCTCCATAGTCCCTAGCAGCCCTCTGCAGTTTCTATAGTTCTTGTAAGTCTCAATCAAGGAGATAAGGAAATACCTTCATTACTATTTTCATATTTACTGTTTCATTGGTTAGCAGAGAGAATTTAGAGTAAGAAAGCAGGAGGAAATTTTTCTACTTACTCAAATATTGTGCCCATATACTGATAATCAGAGATGTAGAGAGTACAAATTATTCAAGACTTGCTTGCATTCTGAAACTAGCCCCAAGGCAACATACCTAATCCACTGTCCTGTCTCCTACTAGTGCAACTCCCCCTGCTAGTGCAACCCCTCCCTCTACTGTTGTACGTTAGCAAAAGTAAGCGAACATTCTGCATCACAACGACAATCTCTGCGACATCGCAACCCCTCCCCCTCACTCCCCAGCCCCACAATACCTTTATTACAACAGAAAAGATCTCTATAATGCATTCTCGCAGAAGCCATAGGTACAAGCCAATCCCTACCAAGCATCTTACCTCTTATCAAAGAGGTCAAGTGATTGGACAGCGAGAAAAAGGCACCCCATTCCGCAAAATTTCTCATGACCTCAAAATCCCTCTCTCAACGGTTTTCAATACAGTCAACAAATCCCAACCAGATGGAGAGGAGAGGAAGCATTCAGGTAGACCTAGGAGGTCTACTAAAGAGAAGGATGATGTAATGCTAGAAGCAGCTCTTCATAATAGATCTATTACTTATGAAGAGATTGCTAAGAGGGTAGCACCTCAGGTGACTGGACATACTGTAAGGAGAAGGCTTAGGGAAAGGCATTTGCATAAATGGATGGCAAAGGAGAGGGAGCACTGGAGTGAGGATACTGCTAGAGAGAGATTGGAGTGGGCTTTAGCTCATAGGAATTGGACAAGAGAGATGTGGAGGAAGAGAGCAATGTGGGGAGATGAGGTTACAGTAGAAAGAGGTGGGGGTAAGAGAAGGAAATGGATATTTAGATATCCTAAAAATAAGTGGAATAAGGACTACATTGAGCCTACTGCTAGGAAAGGTGAGAGAAAGGTTAGTCAAATGATGACTGGTTTTTTTTATGGTCAAAAATATGGTCTTTTTCTTCCTGTTTTTCCTGATCCTAATTCTGCTGGTGGAGGAGTTACTTCAAGATCTATTATTCAGGTTTATGATCAGTATGATTTCACAGGTATATGGGAGGAAATAAGAGCAGAAAGAGGAGAGGAGGAAATTTTTTTGATTATTGACAATGCCAAAACTCATCTTCCCTTCATGAGATGGCTCAGATCTAAAGGTATTACTATCAAACAAATCTCTCCCTACTCCCCAGATCTTAACCCTATTGAACATGTTTGGTCACTTATAAAAGACATGCTTAATAAGAAATACCCAGAGCTTTATCTCATGAAGGGATCTAAAGATGAGATCAGAAAGGCTATTGAAGAGGCAGTTACTTTTTGTTGGGAGCTTTTAAACTCAAAGGTCTTTGATAAGTTGGCAGAATCTATGGTTGACAGGATTGAGGCAATTATTGATGCAAATGGATGGTACACAAAGTATTAATTAGCTCTATGTATTTACATTATTTTTAAACATTGTTTATTTGTGGTTTTGGTAGCCATCGGTTGAGTAGCCATGCATTGATACTGGAGTATGCGCCATTGCATTGTGATATTCGCTTACTTTTGCTAACATACAATAGTAAAATATACAAAACTTACCAGCTGTACCTCTGTACGGTACCACATTATGTGGGCATATTTGGAATTATGCTAGTGGAGCCTAGGCTACATGAAGAGAAGTAAATGAGCTAGCTACATAGTTGTACAGCACATCAGCAATGTAGGGCAAGCCAGAACTGTCCATAATTTAATGTCAAAATCATCATAGATTGTTGTTTGCAGCATGATTCTGAAAGTACCAGGAGGGTTTAAAAGCTAATCATATTCATAGCCATGTGGGAGAGTAGCCTTGTTGTTAAAAAAAGAATGGATTTAGAGCTATTGCTAAATTCTATAATGGTCGAACTACAATATAAGGTGGAGGAATCAGCTATCATGGTATGTTATTCTAAGACAGTACAACCTTGAGCCAAAGTAAATAAACTAAGTCATCCCAAGTCAGAACATCCGACCCAGAGCTGAGAATCCCCCAACCTACCACGAAAATGGCCTGGTAGAACCGTGAAACCAATCAGTAACTGGTCTATAATTAGTGGAAAGTTTAGAAAAGGATGAAAACAGATAAAGCAATCTTATACTAGGGAATTCAAAATCATGGTTTTGAATTGGTAGAGACATGGTTCAACTTTAGAAGTCAGATCTGAAGAGTCTGAGCTAGGTGTAGGAAAAAGAGCAGTAGGTAGAAAACAACTTCTATGTGAGGCTTCCAAACGATATTTGATTCCAATATCAACTCTGCATAACTGGCAAGCGAACGAGCAGCATATCCTTACTAGCAAGAAGGAAGAGTGAGCTAATCAGTCCCAGGTTCAGTATTGCCAATAGTCTGAACTGAAGAATAACCTCTATAAGCATTACTTAAAGCACAGAAATAAAAGAAAGGCAGTTAGGAGAGGCTGGCTGGAGAGACAAGTTAAAGAATCATTCCAACTATGTTATCCAAGTCTAGAGGCATCCAAGTTTTGCTTTTCTGACAGATGGTTTTCTGGCTTCCTGTCTCAACATTTAATTAGCTTATGCTTTACCACAGATAAGTCGCAGAAATTACCACATGATTACCTTGAAGCAATCCTCTCTTAGCTATGATTCAATTGTAGAAATTTCTAGGTTCAGGCTGAGATGGGGGATCAGACTCAGTAGATTCAAGTGGGATGGTATTTGCTGTCCAGTATCATTAACATTGATGAAACCCTACTTCCATTCCAGTACTTGGATGGTCAAACATATGTGAGTAAGGAAAGCTACTCAATTTGGGTCCGGGTCACAAGCAGTGGTTGGGATAAAAGACAGGCAACCTTAGTTCTAGCTGTTTTTGGAAGTAGAGAGCTTTGAATTAAGCCTCTCATTATCTTTAAAGAAAAAGAAAGATATGTGAAAGCTAGAAGTAGATGCTTAAAGGAAAAGCATGAGCGAGAAATAGCCAGATACAATTCACGAGTTACTGTAAAATGGAATGAAACTGCCAACAGCAATGCGGCAGTCCTTATCAAATAAATATACAATCTATTAGTACCTGTACTTCCTGAATGTCCTAGCCTCCTTGTTCTCAATGTCACTAAATTTTATACCAAGAAAGAGGTTCTGGACATCCTTCGTGAACATCAAATTACACCTTTTCTGATTCCTGCCGGCTGTGTAGGACTTGTTCAGCTCCTTGATGTTTCCATTAACAACCCTTTAAATCATATCTTATGGGACATTCTTGAGAATGCACTTGATACCTATAAGTATAAATATCAATTCAACATGCAAGAATTACTAAAGTCTAATATAACTGCAGTTGGTGAGCAATAAGTTCTTGTTACTTGGGCTGTTGGAGAAGCCTGGGAACAGTTTTCTATGAAACACTCAGACCTTATTGTGAAGACATTCAGAAAGCTTGGTCTTACTCTTCCTATTGACAGCTCCCAAGATTCTGAACTTTCTGTTAAGGGAATTGACTCTACTTTGCTTAAAATTGGTAACTGGCATCAGGATTCTTTACAACTTGAAGGAATTGGTAAAGATTCTACAGTTGCAGATACAGAGGAAGTGGTAGGTATTCTGGAAGATTCCGGGGAAGGATGTTCTTTGAACAGTGGTAGATATGGGGACGATATGGCTATTGAATTTGTTGATCGAGATTAAGTTACTCAAGTAAAGTAGGCGGGGCTTTCTTTCTAGAGTTGTATTCTCACCAGAATGACATGTATTGCTTTTGATACTGGCTTAATTTAGCCCCCAGCTAGAACTAAATCCACGTGGGTTCCCCGCACTCTAGCGGCATTCCGGATATCCCCAGATAATGCGGTACTGTACTTCCCTACTTGTGTGTACTTGGGTACCTCAATCGTAACCATATTGTAGTTACAGTGGTTTTTTCTTTCGGGGGCACGAGCACTACCGGTGGGTAACGGTGGCATCTTTTGGAAACAGCTAAATATTTATATGATAGCACCATCTACTCATACTCGAGTACGTTGTCACAGTCTCTGTCTTCCCGGTGCTCCACCCTGCGGGCATCTACGCAGCTAGCATCATGGGCTCTCACAAGTCGAATAGGTCATGGGGTGTATTGGCACGGCAACGTAGAGTCTCACAAACACCCTACCAGCACCAGATAAGTATGATACTTTAATTCGTGATCTAGCCCAGGTGACTCCCTTCTGCACGCCAAACGGTATCTGTTTTTCCGAAGACCCACAGGTGGCATGCCGCGCCCTCCGATCTGGATCCCAGTCTTCAAACTCCTATCGTTATATTCCGTCCACTATGTTACCCCTAGTCCAAAAATGAACTTTAGGAAGCGAAGGTAGATTTTCTGACATATAGTAGACATTCTATCCGGCCGGGTCCCTAACTGAGCATCGAAGTGGCCACTACGAGAGGAACCGCACAGCGCCGGTGGTCCACATCTGACCCCCCCCAGTCTCAGTTGCATTGATACTGAATGTGGAATCCCCGAGATGATTTATTATTTCCTTTTTCCTGTTTATAAACATCAGGCCGGGCGATGCCCAGGCAGCTATCAGGAAGGATTATTTTCATGCCAGGAGTGTGCTTCCCCTATTCCTATTTTATCTTTTAATAGCTTGCACACGTACTCAGTACGAGTACAAGTACCTCGACCTTGCCGGCTTCCTTGTCCCCAGGCGCCGATCCCGAATTGCATTTGCGCCCCCCCCCCCCGAAAGAAGGAATCCGGCCGATCAAAAATAAAAAATCAGGAGAATAATAGCCCAAATAAGATTCTCACAGATTCCCAGGTGCAAGCAGCCTCAATGTGTCGTAGTCTTTCTTTTTTTTTTCCGATGATGCAAGGAGAGAGAATTCTGCCGATAAGCTGATCTTCTGAAGTCAAAGGCCTAGGTGCGGTACCGTGCGTTGCTCAAAAATGGTTTCTGTCGGTGAGAACTATGCCGACAGTTTTAATTCCTGCCACTTTGATCACATTAGGGTCCTGACCAGTGACGCAGTGCATCCGAGTGAACCGCAGGAAATGGGATGAACAGGAGGGTGAGGTAGAATGGCAATTGAGAGGAGGCTGGGGCGCTGATAAATGCAAATCATCTATCATACGAGCAGCTAAGCTAACGAGGGCCTATAACCAGAGAGTCAGAGTGGAAGAGGGTATTAAAAATTCCCACCGACGGATAATCCTATGGTGGTATCCCCTTAACAATAAAAAACGCTTCTACCCTGGCACTAGTACGTTACTCCCCGACCCCCAAAAGCCCTAAAGGCCACTTCTCAAAACTGTTAACCATGGTTCTTGCGCCTACTTCCGGCATGTTGTACTCATACTTCAAGATTACTGGTATGAGCTTTCGGGGCGAATAAATGTACACTGGACTGGCTATTATCAAACAATCTTATAATACAAGGCAAGTATTCAGAACTTTTCGCCCCCAAAATGAAACAACGCTTACTTGAGCCCCGAACCGAGCGATTTTTGGCCATCAATTCCCATGATTTTCAGGTTTTATTGACCGCAAAGGGGTGTTCGACATCGGTGAGGAGGGGAGAGTCAAGATTTCGCGACCTGAGCTGACGGTAGACTGGTGGCATAGCAAAAGGGTCCCAAAGACTGGTCCTATTATGCAAGGGTTCGTTGACGCTGCCCCACTGTAAGCGAGGGGGCCCAATGTGTGGGGTCAAGTTAACGTTGATCTCTTCCCTCTGTTGTTTTAGATTCGAAAGCTAGGCACCCGACTTTCGACATATACCATTTGCTGACCGACCGATCGATCTGAGTGATGTTACTTGGTTTGAAATTCCAGCTACAAAAAAATCCTCCTATTTTCCCTGCATGCTTCTGCAGAAAGGCTGTCACGCCTCAATGTGCTTACGAGTATAGCATGTGCGGAACCAAAGTTGGTCGTTACATCCCGATTTTGGTCTCCTGCTCTTAAGGGCCATAGTAACCCCCCGGGGGTCGTTTGGTGCGCCAATGAGAGCAACGAAGATTCAGGGACACTACCTTTCACAAGATTCTTAGCTCGTAAAGCACATGCTAAACCTGTACAGAGCATTCCCAGTCCCTGGAAGCCCTGTCTTCCCGCTTACTCCTCCTATGTCAACCAAGATCTCCCCGTAGAATGCGATGTAGTGAAAGCGAAATATCCGAACTCTCCTGACAACCCTGGTCCAAGTCCCTAGGTCCCAGAGACTAATTTGGCATCCTACAAAGATCCTCGCTAGTAATAAAAAAAGTATAGGCTCTTTCAAACGGGGTTCGGCAGTTTTCGAGCTGGAGTGTGAACTAGGTTTCAAAAATGCTGGTAAAAGTGCAGATGCATCCTCCTCCTCCGGCTTCATATGTGAAAAAAGGCCCACTTGTCCACAGGCTAACGGTACTATGTCTATTGTACCCCATTAAAAGACCCCATATGTTGATCGGGGGTCTCTAAAGCACAGCCCGAGCAATCCCTGACTCTTGGTCAACCGTCGGTGATTTTATTCATCATTCCATATTGCAGTAAAGGATGATAAATGTTGATTCTTAGATGGCGAAATCCTGAGCCAACCACCCCCCGCACACTCATGTCACTCGCGGAGGAGCTCAGAGGGAAAACCCTCCGCTGGGTTTTGTTTTGGGCATAGATATCTGACCTCGCACCGATCTCGTTTCAGTAACATAATAACTAATGCTGAGTTGCAGAAGTGGATGCCACCGCCGAAAAACTCGGGTACCAAATAAATGTTCTTGCCCTGGTTTATCACAATAACAACAGTTAATATCACAAAATCAAAGAGAGTATGGGCTCATAGAGTAGTTCCCGGGGACGTAGTACCATGCCATCGGCGAACATCTTTTCTCCCATGCAACTTCGACGAGGGGACTGCTGTTCTTCTCATCCCCCGGAGCTCACAGTACGCACTTGGCGGATAAACAGGTACGAGCAGCTTATGATGCTGAGGGCCATGTCAATGAACACTCAGTCATCAGGCTATGCGAGCCCACTCCTTACCTCCCCCAAGTTAATTGCTGATTAACCGCAATACTCGCACAGCCAAGCTGAAGTTGGACAGCCAAGTGGCAATCCCCATAGAGAATTCCCAACCTCGACTCGACTCCGTTAATATCCTAGTCCCACAACATTTCTTTCGCTTTGCCAACTTCCCAAGTCCCGATGCAAAAGTTGCTGAATACACAAAAAGCAGCCAAAAACATCAGGCAGTCTCCCTCCGCTTCAACCCTCCAGCCAAGGGGACAGACAAATCGTGGGATGTTTCCTCTTTAATCTCCAGGAGAAGTTCGGTGTATTCAAGTACAGTAGTGTCTATGTTAGGCCTCGGTAAGCGGAGGGTTTTTGCGCAGGCTTGCGTTGAATTCATTTTTTGAAATCGTAGCAGCATGTTACCTGGCCCGAGTGATGATACATGATCTCGATAGGAATAACTGATGGAATCAGCCTCGTTCGTCATCACCTTATTTCCTTAGCAGGTTGCGTTTTCTCGTTCCCTCTGAGCCTCTATCCTGTCACCTCTATTTCCCTTTTTACTTCTTCCCCTTTTCTTTTATTTCCTTTCTCTTTCTCTTGCGAGCAATATCCCCTTGCTATAGAGTGGTGAACAACAATCTCTCTTAGCACAACCCCCCCCCCTCCCAAAAGCCAGCCCGATCCTCACGACTTCTTGACTTCGTATTTCCCAGTCCCAATATTTCCAGGAATTTAGACAGGCGGCCAACCTACCCTTATCTACAAGGAGGACAGGCACACAGAGATACCCCGGGAACAGAAGAGTCCCCCTCTATGCGATGCCGATGCCGTTGCTATGGCGCAATCCGAGTACGGTACCAAAAGAGAGCCATTTCTCAAGTTTCCCAATTACCACTGATTGACCTTTCATAGAGTCCACAATTGTTAATAGTACCAACTAGTGTTTGGCCGCAGAGAGATGTATCTTCACAAGTGCTTTTCGGGGAGAGTTCAGGGCGCTCTGTCGTAAGAACTTGAATAATTGGCTCGCTCTGGGGCGTCCAAAATTCCCTCTCTCGAATAGGAGGGCGAAAACACTGCGAAAACTGGCCCCCGGAGCCCTAGCTTGAGACAAAAATATGCTGGACTATGCCAGTGAAGGCAAGTCCAACGTCCTAGCATAGGTGCCAATTATTCGAGTCCTTACGGTGGTCCGGACGACTACCGCACTCCAATTAGCGTCGGGCAGTAGCTACGGTAGCTCCTATGGTGCCATTTGCTGACAAATTGCTATGGAGCAACTTTATCATGCTGGTATCATACAAGTCCCTGGCATGTACGGAGTGAACATAGGGGAGTGGCTTTGCCAAGGACTTTCAACTCCGGGAACCCCCGCTGTGTTCAGTCCGCTCGTGCCAGGGACCTGTACTGTATCCATCTTGGCAATAAGTCTTGGCGTATTTCATGAAAAAAAGAGCGCCCTTGTGGCTCGGCGGGTTTCGACACAGGGCTGGTTGGCGAAACTGCCGGTATGATAAGAGCACGGACGATACGACCGATTCGCCACAGATAGTGAATTCACTAGCCACTATTACCCATCGTTGCAACGGTCGGCCGAAGCGGCGAGCACTAAAAAGCCGCAAAAACCACCGCCGCTTCAGTTCCTCCGCAACATCCCTTCGCTAACCCCCACACTGCCCTGCCAATCTTCACGGATCCATCACTCGCCCTATTGCGGGAAGCACGGATCCCGACCAGAATTCTCACAATGACAATGGCTGCTTCGCCAGCTAGTCTTGAGGAGTGGAGGAACAGACTTTTTCATGTAACGGAGGTGATGACACTGACCGAGCAGGAGTATTGCCCCTTATCTACAACGCACCCCACCACCCCACTACAATTTTTGAATCGGATCAACGCTAACTGTTTTTCTTTCTCTTCGGCTTGATGCATTGGCGGAAGCAGATGGATCACATATTGGCCTTACGTTGACAATATCTGGCATCTTCCCCCCCACCTTATTAACCAGTACTGCGTTGCTGAGAAAATTAATCAGGTCTCATCGATCTACGCAAAAGTCCAAGAAAGGACCTTTTCAAACTCATTACTATGATTGCCGTCTCAAAGGGAGACCGCCGGGGACACCGCAGAATCAAGATCCAAATAAAAAGAAGCGGAAGCGGGCTGCAAGGGAAAGGGACCTATGCGATATGAAGATAAAGGTATTGGAGACGATAGTGGAGGATGGAAGCGGTGCAGGGAAGACATTTACTATTGAAAGAGTGAGAAAGGAAGGGCTCCCGCAGAGAGCGAGGATCGGAGACCCAGCAGACGTTGGAGGCGAGAGCTCTGCGCCAGATGGACAGGTTCTCGAGCAGCAGCTGGAAGATGTTATGGGTTTAGGAATGGGGGATGAACTGCAGCTGAATGACTCAGGAGCAGGGGATGGCCCGCACTCCCTAGGCATACTAGCATCCAACAAGGCTGTGGATATGGACCAATATGGAATCCCAGGACTGCTAGGCGAGGTCCACCGACATACGTTGGAGGAAAGTGATCGTATCAAGAAATGCACAGTAGAGCGTGAAGGCATCAAGCGCCAGAAAGAAATGAAGAAAGTACAGGTGAGTTTAGCTCAGCTTTGCCAATCTATTCATTGATCGCTATTCCCTTTCCCTCTCCAATTCCTTTTCACACACCCCCCGTGCGCTCACGTCAGTTTCCTCCGGGGAAAGTGGTGTGAGCCTACACTATATCATTATACCCGAGGCTGCCGTTCCGGAAGCGATGTCATTCGTCTCCAGGTATTGCTTCTCGCCTACGCAATATCACCACGCACAATACATGATAATCTATGCTCACGCAATGACGCTATTTTCACCAATCTCTTATGGTTGGATTCCCAGCAACCCCCCCTAAGCTTCTATATCATTTCTATGATTTCCCACGCATATCATGCGATCAACTTTATTCCAGCGCCAACTGGAATCCAATTCCCTTAAAATCCTACCCAGCCCCATAAGCACCAGGGATATGTCTGTTGACAGATCTCCAAACTCACCTCCTCGGGGAGGTATGTTTGGTGGGAAATATTCGCAGAAAACCTACCATAAGAAAGCATCAGGCCAAGCATTACAGACGGTAAAGCGACACTCGAAGCCTAACGAGTTGAAGCTATTTGGAAGTTGTTTCTGGTTTGTATTCTCTACCTTACTAGCTTCTAACTCTGCTTCGTTTCTGAGGAAAGGGAACACATCCCTCGCATTTCCAATCAGGCAGCAACAATCAGTCGTCTAGCTAGCCTCCATTTGCTAACTTTGATTACCGAATAGCCCCTTCGTTCAGAGAGTATGGATCGCACTTGAAGTCAAGGGACTTAATTACCAATACATTGAGGTTGATCCATACAAGAAGCCTCAAAGTTTGCTGGAAATTAATCCAAGAGGGCTAGTTCCAGCATTGAAACATGGAGAGTAAGTTTCTTCACAACGAGATTTCGGCGGTCGAGGAGCGTAGTCCATGCAATAAACCAAATCAAATTTGGGTTTCTAATGTTTTTTGTTTTTGTTTTTTTTCCGATGATTTAGTTGGGGGTGTTACGAGAGTACCGTTCTACTGGAATACCTAGAGGACCTCGAAGTCGGTACGGCCTTACTCCCCCAGCACCCGCAGTTGAAGGCAACATCAAGGCTTTGGGTGGACCACGTAAACACACCCCTGTTTTTCTGGTTCCAGATGTCTATTTAGGATGGAATTTACAGAACCTGGGCACAGGTAAACCGTAATATCGTACCGGGGTTTTACCGCTATCTGCAGGCGCAGGAACAAGGGAAGCAGACTGAATACGCTGAAGAGCTAAGGGTTGAGGTCAGTCAGTTCACTACCCCCGATACGACGAAAAGAGAAAGTGGACAAAAAAAGGACGGAAGAAAAAAGAGAAAACAAAGGGGAAAAAATGGCATACCATACGGTATCGCGCAGTACCCGATGCAAAGCACGGTGCTAGCGGCAAGCCAACCCACATGGCAGACAGCGTGACCCATTTTGCTATTCAGCGGCATGTCACATCTGCCGAGCTTCTCACATCTCGCACCTTGCCGACAGTGGGACCAAGATTGCAAATCCTGAATTCCCATCAGATCTGACTGCCACACCTTACACTTGACATGTGTGGATCACTGACGGTTCTGCGCTATGCATTGCAGATCTCCAAAATTGTTGACGCAGCAGATGCTGCTGGTCCGTTTTTCCTGGTGAGCTCCAATCCCGTGTCTAACCAGGGTTGCTCCACCCATACCCCCGAAATCCCGGGAGAGAGTCTTGCTAAGACAGCCAACCTGGGGGGAGAGCTTAAATTTATTTTTGGACTGACATATCCTCTGTGCGATGGCGGTCACAGGGTCCATACGTAACCTTTGTTGATGTCTCAATCGCTCCTTGGTTACTCCGGCTATCAAGAGTCCTACATCCATACCGAGGCTGGCCTGTGGCCGACCCCGGCAGTAGGCTGGGGATTTGGGTTAACGCGTTAGAGTCGAGTGAAGCTATAAAGAATACCGTGAGCTCTAGTGATCTTTACCTGGATTCGTACGAGAGATACGCTGGTACGTCACGTGGCAGCCCCGTTGCTTTACTACATCCGAAAGGGTTTTCGAAGCAATGTGAAGGAAGGCATGCAATTGCCAGAATAAATAACGTTTGATGATCGAGTGACGAGGGGAAAGATCATTACAGTCACTGACTATCACATTTTTCACCTAGAGAATCGCCCCGATACCAGCCAGGTCGCGAAAGCGGTAAATTCTGGTAGAGGGCTACCCTAAGTGTGGTTGAAAAAAATTGATATGATGAAAAAGGAGGATGGGTTAATTTTTAATCACTTGTTTCTTTTCTATTATCGTTTCCTTCTTTGAGGACGATGGGAGGACTCGGAAAAGGGTTGCGGTTTCCTTGTTCTTCCCTTCTTTGACGAGCAAGGAATTTGGGGGGAGAGAGCGCACAGTACAATTAGGGATACAAAAATTTACCGCGAGTGCTGTTATGTCCCAACCTGTTCCTACGTTACTCCCGCTCTCGGGAGCGCTATCCAAACCGCGAGGCATACTCCGAACCCAGGAAAACCATCAAGCGAATCAGATACTGTCAATGATTGAGGGAGTGGGGTTATTGCCGCACAGTGGCGCGAACCCCTATGATCCGCCCGTCCCCAGGGTCCTTAACCGGAGATGATCGGAAAGCCGTAGATCCTTCCGCATCGAACTTCTAGAAATCAGAGATTGATATCCCACTTGTAGATTTCGGATCTGTCAAATACCGACACAGGGTAAAAATAAAAATAAAAAGGCTTCAGAACAAGATGTAATTTGCAACACCCCGCAGGTCCATCCGTTCCCCCCCACCCCCCCCCATAGCAGCGTGAAGCAACAAGGACCAACCACCAATCCCTACCGGAGCCCAAAGCGCATCCGATGTCACCTTTTGGGCAATATGCAAGATCGCAAGATCAGATTCGGGATCCCTCTCAAAAAGACAGATGCCAGGGGGACAGATCCCAATAGCCTACCCGAGCGTGAGGCTGAAATGAGGGGAGTGGACCCTTTTGGAGGAAACCAAATTGCTGTGAGGCATCAATCAATCAGCGCCAACCGCCGGCAGCTAGAGTCCGTTCTCGGCAGGAGTGTTTTGATCTTACAGTACCCGCACTCATTTCTTACCCATCTCTCAGACTTCCCCCCCGTCGGGCCCCTGCCGCCCCGCATCGAACA
>LN890965.1:375341-396606 GCA_900010015.1 Tuber aestivum | reverse complement strand
TCTGTAGGGTCCCTTCTCTGCAGCTCCCTGGACTTGGACCCAGTTACCTGCGTATTGATGGGCTGTTAATTGGCTTCTTTCGTTTTTTTTTTTTTTTCCTTACGACACCGGTATGATGCCGTAGCGCTCGGGTAGATGTTTTATTTCCGGAAGGCGAGGAGGAGGGAGACGGTGTGACACTTTCTCCTTTGAAGAGTTGAGTCGGTATCGGTATGGTATTCTGTACCGGTAGGTTGCGAGTGAGAAGGGGGGGGTCGGGGTCGGGGTACGAGTACTTGAGTACTAGTACACGTACCCTCAGAAGTAACACAGGTAACTTAACTTAACGGTCCTATTCTCCACCACACCATGATTCTATCCGTCATCCCTTTTCCAAGGAAAGCTTGAACTTCGGTTAAGCGACTGGATTATCCACAATATATCACATTCACTAAATCCCATGATCGGCAAACATCCCCCCCCCCCCCCACCACCCTCGCCCCCATCTTCTCTTAAAACCGGTGTTTTTTTTTTCTTTCATAATCAATAGAACTCGAGTACTACTTGCAGTACCGTAATAACAATAATAACAATAATAACAAAAAGAGTAAAACAAGCCCTGTATTTTTTTTTCTTCTTCTTCTCTCTCTCTATTCCTCCCCTCTCCCAAAAACCCCTGTTCAAGCCACAATCGGATCTAAGATCCGGCCCCAATTACGATACCGTAGTTGCTCGTCCTTCCGTCGTCCCTGAGGATCTGCAAAATCTCGTGCGGTACGAGTACAAAAGTCCAGTTTAGTAGTATCGCACCTGCCCCTTTTTCACGCTGGATACCTGTAATTTATGAGTACAGTACTTGGGTGGTATGGGTTGATTACTACTCGTACAGGTACCATCACTGCTGCCGGTATGGGTAGTCTAGTGTCTGGTATTAACCTTAATGCACCGTATGATACTAACACATTGGAGGAAGGAAGAAGAAAAAAACCGACCCGGTTGAGCTGAAGCGAGCACGGTATGATAACATCCCCCTCAAACGGGGATGAAAGTTTGCATCATACGGTATCATACGAGGTCATTGCGCCATGTGGCTTTCTCTTGCTTTTTTTTATTTATTTTACCTTTCGTCACTTTGGATGGACTGAGGGAGTTACAGTACAGCACAGTATCATACAGTAGTGTTATTGTGCGATAATACGGTACGTAGCAGTGATAGTCGCGGCGGAAGTTATGGTACTCGTATGGTAGTCCGTCCGTTCGCCCATCCCTCCATTTCCTACTTTTACTATGGTACTGTACTCGTACTGAATGATATATATCGTACCTTGGAAGGGAACAATGACAAAGACAAAAACCAGATCTCTAGAAAACCTCTACATACATACATTATATACAAGTACTAAGTAGCTTTTCCCGGCTACGGTACTGGTTTTTTTGCTCTCACGTCTTTTACCAATCATACAGCCTCTTTCTTTCTTTTTTTTCATACCACCCCCCCCCCCAAGTTTTAACCCAACTGCCCATTTCTCAATTTCCCAATACCCACTGCTCACTACCGTACCCACTACCGGTAGCGGTATGGTTACCGTACCGTTATCTTGTCACATTCGTCTACGAATTGGGGACAGAGGATATTTTCGCAGGGTACGGTACAGGAAATTTCGATTGCTGACCGTTTTTTACTCTGGTTCCTTCCCTTCTCACACCCACCCACCCCGTCTCAAATCTCCATGCGTGATACATCCCATCCAACGGTTTGAACATGCTAGATATGGTATGGTGCAGTACGGTACGGTTACCGACTACGGAATGATGTTAAATTTAAAACTTTATGGGCACGGGAAGCGAGTTCTGATTAGGAATGTTTAACGGGTGTTGTGATACAGTGACCGGTGTGAGGCTTGTCTATGATACCTAACTGTGCTGTACCGTGCTTGCTTGTCTGCCTGCCTGCCCGCCTGCCCGCCTGCTTGTGTGGGTGGTGGGGGGGTTGGAGGTTGGAGGTTGGGATTACCCTAGTTGCTTGTACCGTAGGCATTGTCTCAGTCGACTGGGATGTGGTGCCAGTACAAGTACTCGAGTACAGGTATTTGTGACGCTCGTTCTGGTATTCAGAGCAAGTCTCAACGGTATTGTGGAAAATTGATATCACGATTTGGGGTGCTCGTTTTTTTCCCTCTCTTGTTGGTTTCTGACGAGTATGATGCTAGCGCTTGACTTGGATTCGGGGCTCCCCCTCTTGAAAGGATGGATAGGATCCGGAAGGTTAGGCTCAGTGGCGAAGAGATGGAGAAGGTGAGTAGGAGAGAAAGGGTGATGCTTACTATGCGCCCTTGCCCTTTGAATGATTGATCGTGATGCGTGATGTACTGTACCGTACCGTGCAGTATTTATAGATGTGGACCCTAACTCTTATTCTTTTTTTCCTTTTTTCACCACCCTGATTATTATTATTATTTGTTCCGACATCCCGTTAGATGAAGGTTTCCGTCATCTTCCTCCGCCCGCATGAAGGAAGGAATGACACCGGTACGGTACTCTGCTCGGGCACCGTGCTATCGTGGACCTCCTACGGTATCACACCAAAGATTAGAAAAGACCGGTAAGCAAGCATGATAGAGTATCATACCGCAAGTAAGAAGGGAAGGCCCGAAGCCACAATCCACAATATGATATCGTGTGTCCCAAGTCAAAAGGGAAGAGTTACGTACGGCACGATAAATACTAACGTAGCCTACCCCAACTCACTGCAATCGGTCCGATAATAATACTATCATTCTTGCTGTTTTGTTTTTCTTCCCCTCTCCGGTGACTCCTCCTTGTCGTTCATCGGACGGTGGGGGGCGCAGGCGAAAAAGAAGAAGAAAAAAGCTATGAGATAATAGATCGTGGGATCGTACTTTCAATGTTTCTTCTTGCAGGAGGGGGGTCAAAAGAAAAGAGGAAGAAAAGAAAGAATTTCTTTTTTTTCTTCCCTACGATAGGGCCGGGAAGGAATGTGCGAGTGCCGTACGAGCACTGTACAGTACTGTGCGAGCCAAGTATGATGGTAATACCGGTAACTCCTCCTGTGAGCATGATAAGTACGTACTCGATCACGGGCGCAGGGCCGCAGTTGCATCGTGAGATTTAACAGCGAATCGATGATTTCTCGCACTGATTTCTTTTTCTCCCTTTCCATATTTGCTTTTGGTTAGGAGGATTTTTACGGGATGGGGTTAGGTACGTATCATAAAAAAAAGGAATAGGGAAGAGAAAAAAAAAAAGAGGGGGGGTGGGGCTCTGGGAGATATGATACCGGTATGATATTCGATTTGGAGGTTCTCGCAGCGCAGTCGATGGGGGTACCGTACTCGAGCACTGCGCTCCCACGGCAACTAGATTAACCACCGCAAGAGTCACTTGTTGGTAAGTTTTGGTCCCTGCCAAGGTATCTTGTGCCCATGCTTTGCCTGCCTGCCTGTCAGTCGAGCGGAAAATGTTTAATTGGGGGAAAAACGGGGTTTTTAGAGAGAGGGAGATGGTTCGGTATGGGAGGTACGCTGGAAAGCGAATGAGGAGCGGCGAGGTTCACTAGGGTGCCCGTAGACTCCATACTTATCGCACCCTCTCTAATCAGCCACAGTGGCGGTGTAAAATCACGCTCCCACTCGCTCTCCCTCTGCCGCTGCTCGAGTACTCGTACCGGTATGGTACTCGCACTCTTTCTCTGAGGGAGGGAAGAAAGAAAGAGCCACCCATGTGCAAGGGGTATGACGTCGTGAAGGAAGGAAGGAAGGAAGGGAGGGAGGAAGACATCCACCCGCGACCACGGCATCTCTTCCTTGCGCTTTGGTTGCTCGTTGGCCTGATTTTGATCGATTCGGCAGCCTACCGGTAGGCTTGGTGGGGTAGCTTCCGGTACGATACGGTAGCATACGGTACCAAGTGTTGACAGATCTCACGGCCACCGTAGAATACAGCACCCCCTTCTCTACTCTCTTCCATTCTCACCTTTCCACACACAACGAACGTGTGGGTAGTGGAATCCATTTTCGGATAGTCGATCACGAAATTGCCAGTCCGCGATTGTCTGCGGAAAATGCGATCCCTTGGTGGAATCGTGCTCCTGTGGAGAGCCACTTGGGGCAGCACTGGGACAGAGGACCAATCTTGCGTGTGGGGCGCCTTACAAGTGAAAGGGCGTTGAATTTTTGATTTATCATACCAGTCATTTCATCTTTTTACGAGAAAGAAAGAAGGAAGTCTGTCTTTTCCTCTCCTCCAGTCGCGTGTGGTGTGGGAAGAAGAGGGGGAGAAAAAAGGATATGTGACAGAGAGAAGAAGGCAGCAAAACAGAGTGAGCGAGCGACAAATGAGTGATGGGCGGAAGTTTGGACAGCCAAGCCAGCGTTCGTTGCGATAAGGTGGGTTAAAGTGTGGCTGTTGGGGCAAGGGAGAGCCTGTGCGTCCGAAAAGGGCTGTCCGGGACGGGAAGGATGGATTGGTAACACATCTGGGTCGTGCTGGTCACCCTTTTCCACTTTTCCCTTGTGGCTCATTGATATGGATTGGGGGGGGGGAGGGAGGGCTGGCTGGCTGAATGAAGGGGTGTGAGTGATGGGCAAAGGGAGGGAAGGAGGGAGGGCAGGAAGGGTGCAACGCATGTGTCGCCCACTGACCGCGAGGGGGAAGGGAGGACTTTTTTACCCTGGGTGTACGGTAAATGGGGTGCGGTTGTGTGGCATGGCCATGGGCATTCTATGTGTTCTTCCCCTCGGAATATGGGATTCACGACGTTGAGTCGTCGACATGGCTAGAGGAAGGGAAGAAAAGAAAAGGAAAAAAGAGAGAAAAAGGAAAAAGGAAAAGGAAAAAGGAAAAGGAAAAAAGAGGGAAAAGCAGGGGTGGTGCCGTAGGATTTGTGGTGGGAAGACTGAGAGGCGTGAGGGGGAGGGAGGGTATGATGTTGGGTGAACGGAGCAGGGATAATGATATGGAGAAGTCCCGTCCGCTGTTACTGATCTGTTACGCGTTTGGCATTTCGCCTGCTCTTGCTCTCTGGTACTTTTTTCTTTCTTTTTCTCTCCTCCATTTGGGAGGGTGGGACTTTTGGGATTTTCATCTACTCGTGCATATCGTTTTTTTTTCTTCTTCCTCTTCCCCATCGAACTAGGGCTCGGGCTCTGAACTGCAGATGAACTACGAACCTATCGCACTGTTTATCGTTTCCACTTCCTATTGCTACCATTGCTGTATGATACCTATTTTAGCACGCCATACGAGAGAAATATTAGAGCTGGTTAGCCAACCGGTACCTCAGTGAAGGATGTTTGGTACCTACCTGCCTTCGTCCCGGCCCTGTATCATACGGTATCTCGCACGCAAGGAAATGCTTGGCTATTAAATTGGGGCACATATCGAACCACCAGTACAAGTACCTTTCTGGCCGAAAGCAGATTAGGTCGTGTATCCAGAGAAACCAAGGTGTTGAATTCGGTAGAAAGGACGAATGAGGAAGCAGCGATACTAAATCCGGTATCGAACGGAGGCAGGGTAGGGCGTATGATATTCGAAATTCCGTGAAGACGCCCTACCTCACATCCTCCCTATGAAGCCTGTGAGTTCTCAGAAAAGTGCCAAAAAAAAAAAAGATGAGCAAAGACTTTTAGTTTTTTTTTTTTTTTTGCTACTATGCTTGGGGCTACCGTGCGTGCGTACGGAATATCCGTCCTGCGGTCCCTCTCTCCCTCTCATTGTCCCCCCCCCCTTCCCTTCCCTCCCCTTCGACCCCCCCTCATCCTCTTATTCATTCTACCGCTACCAAATTCATACCATCCCCAAACACCAATGCCATCCCCGTGCTCCCCTGTTGCCTGCCTGCCTTTGCTGCTCGTCTTTACCAACCAGTCCAACCCCCCCTCTAGCTAGAGTATTATGTACGGTACGGTACCTCCCTCCTCCGCCGCCCCCCCTCAGTCTCTGCTACCACCCCCGCTAGTACCATCCACATCTACGTTCCTCGGTCACCACTTTGTTCCGCGGCGAGGACATAAAACGAAGGGTGCCACCCACACCTAAGACTACGGTAGGCGTCACCGATTGTTTTGCATTTGTCACTTGTAGAAGGATCAGCACCTCTCCTCCGGTTCCCTTCTCCACCCCAACAAACATTTAACTATCTACACTCTCCCTCATTCTTGCCTACATTGACAGCCTCGTCGCCTTAACTCTGCAATCACCATTCACTCGGCTCACCATCATCACCACCATCATCATCATCATCATCCTCATCATCATCGAACAACGTCAGCGTCATTGCTACTTGTGTACTTGTCTCTCCCGCTGCCATTCTCAGGTTTCGTCTGAATAAAGGAAGCTCTCCTTCCTTCTCTCCTTCTCTCCCTCGTCCCCCCCCTACTTTCTCTCCCTCTCTATTTCACTCCCCCCCTTCAGTACCTTTTTGCCCGGCCAAGTTTGTTCCGAGTGCCATCCAAGAACCTACACAATATATTCACCGCTTTTCCACCTCCCCCGCATCGTCAAACTCGTGCGAATTAGCAGCCCGATAAACAAAGGTCCTAGATAAGCAGCAGGAGAGCAAGCAAGCAGAAGAACAGGAAGGCAACCTCTTATCAAAATGAATAACCATTGGACCATATCCACATCTTCGGGGCGACGAGTTTCGCTCCTTTGCGAGGAGGAGGCCGCATCCGATTATGCATATTCCTACGCTTCCTCGTCATCATCCCCAACACCACCCCTCTCCCCGGATTACCGTCACAGGCCCTACAGCATTCGCCATGACTCGATCGAATCGGCCTCATCTTCGTCCAGTTCGTTGGGATCCAATATGTACTCCCCGCGAACGCCCCCAAACCTAAGCCTGCCACCCTTCGAGAAGCTCCTCCCCGTCCCCGAAGCCTCGTACTTCCCCCAAATGCCCTCATCCTCCGTAACTTCCTCGCCAATACCCAGTCCGCCAATCATGATGACGGCAACATCAGAAGAGCTATCGCCAACGAGTTCGCAAGCGCCAATCTCCTCCGCGCCGCCATCGCCAAAGACGGCGAGCGCAGCCAACGCGTCGCTCAAGAGGAGCTCACGCAGATACACATGTCAGTGCGGAAAGTCGTTCACCACGTCCGGACACCTAGCGCGACACACGAGAATCCACACGGGGGAGAAGAATTACGTTTGCCCGGAGACTGGGTGCGGGGCCAGGTTCAGCAGGCAGGACAATTGCATGCAGCACTACCGCACGCACCAGAGCGGGTCGGGGAGCAAGAGGGCTGCCAGGAAGCGGAGGATGTCGGCTGAGTCTACGGAGGCCGTTGTCAACAAGCCGGATATGCACCCGCGAATGCACTCGTATCACACTCCGCAACCGGTTTCCTACAGCCATTATCCAGAAACCTTTGATGGGGGGCTCACGGCTCTGGCGAACGCTGCTATATCGGGGTATCCCTGAAGAGCTTTATCTTTTTCCTTTTTCTTTCTTTTTTCTTCCTTTCCATCATTCCTCTTCCTCTAATCAAAACAAAGGTGGTTTCCTATCTTCGCTTCCTTGGTCCACTCTATTCTCCATTCGGCGCATGGTCACCGGGATCTATTCGCTTCATTAATTGATCTTCCCCTCCCCCCCCTCCCTTTTCCCTCTATCCTTCCTTCACCTCATCCGGTTGCTCTTTTCCCCTTTTGCCCTTTTATCCTGCTCCCCTTCGCCTGTAATATTCCTCCTCCACCTGCCCATGCACCTTTTTTGGACCCCCCCCTAAGCAAAGTATATCCTCTTACCACCTCCTCTACCACCCAATTTCTCTCCTCAAACCTCCGGGGAGGCGTGGAGGGGGGGGGGGGGGATGAAAAATAATAAAAAAACAGAGGACGGAGATTGGAAAGAAAAGAAAAAAAGTGAGAGAAGGGAAGGAACTCTGCTCGATTTGTGGTTTACTTCCCTACTGTACAAGTAACGAAAAAAAGGTTTCTCGTCTTGGGTTTTTCTGTTCCATTTGGGACTGGGGCTTTCTTTTCTTTTCTAACTTTCCAACGGTTTTCGGACGGTGTGGGTTATTTGCTTTCTAATGGGTTTCTTTGGGCAGGGTTTTTTTTTACCTTACTGGATCGCATTGGGTGGCTACGGCGTATGGTGTCTTTTGTTTTCTTTTTCGTTTCATCATCCCTTCTCTCCCTACGGTACTCTTCCCTCTTTCATTCCTGTCTGGTTTGTTTGTTTGTTTGTTTGTTTACGCCCCATCTCATCATCAGCATCAGCATCATCATCATCACCATCACATCAAACACAACCCGACCCCCATCCTTGCAGCACCGGTATTTCCATGCCCACCTGGGCTTTTGTGGGGGCCATCTCTTTTGTACTTTTAGGTTTTGGATCCCGGGTTAAGGTTGGGTTTAGGGGGGGTTTCTTCTCGTTATTTCCCCGTTTGCTTGTTTATTCTATGGTACTTTTGCACTCTATTCAAAATTAAAAAGGGAGAGAAAGTTGAAAAGAAAGCAAAATTTGGTCGAATTGTGAATTTATTGGTTGATTGATCGATTGATTGGTGAAGCTGTTACTGGGTTGAGTCGAAGGAACCATCTCCGGTTGCATCAAGCTATAAAGACAAAAACGTTCAGGGGGGAGGGAAAGCTACTATCATACTGCTTGGTTCGGGTACAGTACTGAGCATCAACCAGCGCTCCTCCTATCATTGCGTGCTCACACCCCTGGCTGACCTAGCAGATATCATATAAATGGAAGGAATTGAGCAGAAAACAAATATAAATACAAAAAGAAACAACCTCCTTACCCCCGGTATCCCCCTTCCCTCCTCCTTTCCTTCATCACCGCACTTCACTCCTTCAGCTCCTCCTTTAATAACGACAAGATAAGATACACAGGTGAAAGGTGAAGAAGAAGGTGGAGGAAATGAAAAGGATGTGTTTTTTTAAAAATAAAAAATAAAAAAATAAAAAGCGCGGACTATCTTCCTGCGGATCGGCGACACGCATTTTGCGGGGAAACCATATCGACGGGATGGATGGGTGGGTGGATGTATGGATGGCAAGCGACGCTTGCCTACTCTTGTCCTATCATGCCTTGCCAGTGTTGGAAAAAGGGTCCGAGGGTTGGATTCCGGATTGAAAATCCGCTGTTGGGCTCCATGTTCCTTTTTTTTCTTTTCTTTTTTCCATTATTATTTTTTTTGTTCCCCTTCTTCCTTTAGTTGCGGTTCGTTGAAGTGTGTGATTTGTCAGTAGGGTGTTTGGGGAGTGACGTTATTGGGTGTAAGGGCATTGGTTTGGGGATGGATGGATGGGGGGATGAGTGATCGTCGGCACGGTGGATTCAACTGGACTAATTTAACTACCGTACCGTGCGAGTAAGGTGAGTTGTGTAGGGGTATGATGCTTGATAGTGTGCATGCCCGCGTTTAGCAGAGCGAGATATTGCGGTGAAATGGGGTATGGTGCGGCTTCCACAATGGTTCGCGTTATACTCGAGTAGATGGGATGGGCATGACACTTGTTCGTTGTTTTGCCAGATTAGCGGGGAGGGATTGAGGGATTGAGAGACTGAGAGGAGAGGTGGCAAGAGAGGGGTTTACTTGGATATGATGTTCCTTCAGGTAACAGTTTTAGAAGCACCTCCCTTATCTGGTCCACGCCTATCTAGAGTTGAGAAGGAGCGTGAGAAGGTTTTCACGGTAAGGTACCGATGGTACCTCGATCGACAAAAAGTCATTGTGTGTGTGGATGTTGCGATGGGGTGAGGTAAGGCGGTGGTGCATCATATAATCTTAACTCGACACTCCGTAGTCCCAGGGTCCGGTGCGTGCTGCGCGGTGCCGTACTCGAGGACTCGAGTATTTAGCGGCATTCCGAACTCTGGATCGGGCCAGATATCCCATCGCGTTGATCCACCTCCTGCTCCCTTCAGGGTCCTCGGCCGCCCGGCGCGAGTTCTGGTCGATACAAGTGGAAACGATGTGAAGGTTCGTGTTGAACTAGCTTGGCTAGCACGGGTATCAGAATCGTCCAACCTTCATGCGTGGCCAAAAATGGTTCTCCGCGCGCGCGGCTGCTGGTCCGCCCGCGGGGGCGGGCATTTGAGCTGGAAATTACCGCACAAAGGTGTGCTGCTTCGGCTTGGGCGCACCAGCAGGGCCGTCCCCAGCGCCGTACCGGCAATGGTCTAATCGCTCTGCATCCGTCCCCCCACCGCAGGAGAGCACTCGTACCCGTACTGCACGGGTACCAACCCAGCGGAGTATTACCGGCACAGCACTCGCACCCCCAACCCAATCAGCACCCTGCCCCAACGTTCCTGACCATCATCAGCCCCATGCCCTCTTCAAGGGTTGGATCAACAGCACGATACCCCATCATACCCCAACACTCCGACATGCTCGCGCGGTACGGGTATGATACGGTATCATAGCTTTCCCAATAATCCCAGCCCGCCCAGACAAGCCTAGTCTGGCCGTGACGTCGACCTGTCGTCAGCGAAGAGCAAAAGAAATTATCCGCACACACACCCTCTCCCTCCCTGCCGCTCCTCCTTCCTCCTCGCTGGGCTGCCGGTACGTTGGCTGGTTGCCTGTCTGCCTGAATAACTTTTTCTCCCTAACCGACCGTTACCCTGCTCTACACCAACATGCCGGCGCATTACCCCTTACCCTACCCTCCCCGCTACGCCCACCGATTGGTCCGAGCCCGGCGCACTCTCGCTTGCTCGCTTCCCTTCACTCTACGCATGTCGGAACCAGGGTTCTGTCAACACGTCCTGCATGCTTAGATGGGAATTTATCGAAATCGGCCCTAGAGTGGCGGATCGTGGGAATTAAAGTTATTCCTTTGATCTCTTCTCCCCCCTGTTTTCCTTAACCTCGTGATCTTGGGATCTGGAGTGCGTATGCGCCGTACTCGTACGGTACACGTGTAGGGAGCGGGGTTTTTCTTTCCCCGGGGTTCTCGTTCTCCTGCAATTTTTTCCCCTCTTTCCACAGCAGGGAGGGGTGGCCAGCGCCGGTAATCGCCAGATGTCGTCAAAACCAACAAAGACATTATACCGAAGATCCGAACTGAGATATGGTGCCAGGGCGTCCGACCCCACCATACCCTGCCCCGCCTTAGGGCCATTCGCAGCCCGCGGATTTCTCCGTTAAAAGAGGCCTGCACCGCGCAGAATTCGCGGTCCAGCGGCTCACAATTTGCAGTGCTGCTAATCCCCCCGCGAGTACCGATGCTGTACCGTACAGGTGCCGTATTGCACTATTTCCTCGAAAGCAGAAGGTCGGGTGGTTTACGTGCCGTACCGTGCCGACGCATCAGAGCCTACCGTATTATTATTAGATAGGCAAGCTAATAGGGTGCCGGGCGGGAAAGGGTGCCGGGCGGGATAGGGTGCCGTGCAGGATGGGGTACAGTACTCGAGTATCCAGCGGGATAGGATAGCTACGGTATGCGAACGAGCCGGGCTTTTCATTCAGGCAAAGTATGGTTTTGGCGTCCAAGAACCCGGCCCGAGTACCACGTCGAACCAAGAACGCTAGTCCTCATGTGGCCACGAACTATACCCAACTAGAAGGTCTCCTAGCTAACTATCCTGCAGAATCCCTTTTTTCCTCATACCGTACTCGTACAGTACAAGTCTCATCGTTTCCCTTCCAAATACAGCTTTGGAGGTCTCTCTACTCGAGTAACGGCCCTGACAGAAGACTAAAAAAAGAAAGCCCTTCGCAAACGCATTCCAATAACCGATCAGGAAAGATTTACAGAAGGAATCCTAAAGATTCTATTTGCAGGTGTTGTTGTCGCAAGTCGAGATATCCGTCAGCGTTTAGTAAAAAAAAAAAAAATTCCCTCGTAAACTAACAAGAAGGGAACCGCAGATCCGTCGTACAGCCCCTACGGTGTCACGTCCAGGGGGTTAGCCAAGGGTAGGTTCCGAAATCCCTTCCGGAGTGGCGTGGGTGCTCGCTACCGCATCCTACCCCGCACCCTACGGTATTACTCGAGTACCGTAAGCACTGGTACCGGTAGTCCATCACCGGTATGATAGGAGTAACGAGATGTCCCATTAGAGAATTTCTGGAGTCCCACTTGGGATGTGAACAGGAAATTTTTAAGTTAGCCAAGATAGCGGAACCATTCCCTTAGAGGTATAGCCTGGAGAGCTGGGCTGTTCGGATTCCTGTTTTTCTCCCCCGAGGGCAAAATCCTCTGAGAACACAGACCCATTTTTGAGTAGATATTCCTTAAATGGAGTAGCTCCTGGGCGGTGCTGAACCTGAAAAGATTTTCCGTTCACAACCCAAACGGGACTCCAGAAAAACTCTAATTTATTACACTACCGGACCGTATGATACGATACCAGTACGAGTATTCCAGCGTTGGATATAAAAGAGTTGTACCGGTAAACGCCGTGTCTCTCTCCCACGTTCCCGACACTCCGCAGCACAATACGAGTACATCGAACTACCGGTATAGTCCATCTTGGCTTTAGAGCTAGCTTGCGGCCATTATTTGATAAGTAAGCTGGGGAGCAATATCTTATCGACAGGCTTGCTACGATGCTGACGGCCACGGCACGACCTGTACTATTCCAGGGGAGAAAAGGGAGAGCGAATTAAAGCCACATTCAGGGCCCAGGAAAAATAGCGGTAAGGGGGTGGAAACCTTTTTCCTGGGACTTCTCTTCTTTCTTTCTATGGTGGAGTGGTCTCGTGACGTCTTCCTGGAAATGGTGATGATTAATCTTAGCTGTGACATGGACTGTGCTTCCGGGCGTGTCATGAGTGTCTCGATTTTATATTTATTTACACAAGGGCCCTCTACCGGTATCCCCCCTACCCTCCCCCCTACCCTCCTCTCCCTCACACCCTCCTCCTCCACTCCCGTACCCTTCTGTCGGGGGGAGGAGCTCCGCCCTGGCGTGTGGTATGAGAAGGCTTGGGCAACCATCGTGATGATGGGCGGGGAAAGGGGTTTTTTTTTATCAAACGGAATTCCTTCCTGCAAGGGCGAGAGGTTCGGCATTTCCCACTCAATTCCCCTCTTGTTGGGATGTGAATGACTTGCCGGATTCCGCGCGATTGGGTGGAGACACGCGTGCTGCTACTGGCTGGCTAGCGGTGAATCGTGGGGTTTACAAGGTGCTGGAGAGTGATCGTGTGTGTGTTTGTCTGAAATCGGGGCTTTGCCTATGATACACGCTTTACCCATCTTATCGGTGGTTTTTAGATTCCAGTGCTGGGGTATCCCACTTCAGTATAGTGCGGCTCAGGGGCTGATGGTTTGCTCGTTGGTTGGTTTGTTGGCTTGCGCTACGATATCTATCGTCTGGAGAAGGGGACGGGGCGGGTGAAGGGCCGTTGCAGCGGGATATCTGTGCTGCCATTGATTTTCCGCCCTGCTTACCGCTTTCCTTAGCTTTGATGCTCTTGAAGGGAACGTCAATGCCAGGGTTTGAGAACGACCCGAGTACTCGAGTAGAACTGCCGTGGATGGCCCAGTGGTGTCACAGTACGGTACCCTCCCCTCCCACCCAGCGTTGAGGAAGTTGGAAGTTTTTTCACTTTGTCCCTTGGTCGATGCTGTTGCAGCAAAGCATTACAAGCGGCAATTTCGGCACACTCGAGCACCGCGGTGGTCACTTTGCATTGACTATCCACCAAGGTATCATGTTATGTGCCTATTATCCACCATCCACACGATACTCACGACAGCAATCTGAGGTCTCTTATGTTGCGCTACCATTTTCCGAGCATCGAGCATCCGGGTTACCGTAGCATCATACCTCACCGCCGTCGTCCATCTCCGGCATGCCACGGTTCTCGGCGGGTGACAATGACAATTCGGGGTAGCTTTACCGTACCCATACGGTAGGGTACGGGGGGGGTTCAGCAAACTTTACCCCCTTACCCCTCTCTTTTCGCCTGTCGCCCAATGAGAAAGGCCAATTCCCCTGACCGCCACCCTGAAGGGACGGGGTATGGGCAAACTCAAATCGCAATCTCCAGTCATCACATTTTGTTTGATGGGCGCGGAGCGAGCGCTACCTCTAAATCGCCACGCTAGACATCACATCAGGCTCGAAAAAACAAAAAAAAATATTGTGTGGAAAAAAACTTTTCGGGTTAAATGTGAAGGACCAGGAGAGTCGGCGGATGCAGGGACAGCCGCTCTCCCTCCCTCCCTCTCTTTTTTTTTTTTTTTTTTTTGCTTTGGCTTCTGATGGCCAGCCTGGCCCTCGCATGTCTGACCCTTGAATTTTTGGCTTTAATCCTACTTTTCTTACATAATTTCGTTGGAACGGTGATCTCCAGCTTGTTTTATCATATCGCAAGATATGGATGTGGCTGGTATCATATCTGCAAGGGATTCTTGTTTTGTTATCGATCTAACAGCAATCGATCAGTCAATGCATGTAGGGGCGCCGCTTTTTTCTTTTTTTTGTGAGGAGGCTCGTAGTTTTTTTCTTCTTCTCGCCCCTTGTCGCAAGCAAGGAGGTAAGGTATTGCCGTAGTATCATGGGTACTACCGTACTCGAGTACGCACCGGTAGGTATCATAGGCAATTTAGGTAGGTAGTTAATAATGGGGAGATATGATGAAGCCCGAGTCGTCTTTATCCAACCTGCGATCGCTGGATGCGGTCTCGGACTTGCAAGGGTTTGGGTGTTTTTTTTTTTCTTCTTTCTCTCATTCCCCCTCCCCTCAGCCCATCAATTTCCTATACAAGTACAGTACATGTGATGAGGGGCGATGGTGGGTTGCCTCCCTCTTTGTCCTTTGCGTTTGCACGACGTGGTGGCGACAGCGACGGGGGCGGGTTTCGGGGTACCAGCGCTGTGCAGGGTTGCGCGAGATTTTTTAGAATGAGATAGATGAGATAAATGGGATGTTCTACTCTACGAGTAGGGTTGGTAAGTTATCATAAAAGCCATGCGATATTTTGCTGCCGCCAAGACGTGGAGTGATTTACCGCTTGTGATGATACTCCACAGTACCAGTAGTACATGTACAGTTGTCAATCCTATTTAGTTTGGTTGGGGGCCAGGATGCTGGGCGTTTCCTTTGCTTCTCGGGCTGGGGGGAAAACTCGTGACAATGAATTAATGAGATTCCACGCAAGGATGACTTTACCTTACACTCTCGAAAACAAGACTCCTACCATGCATTCCCACGATAAGTTAACGCGCGCACCCACATCACATCGGGAGGGAGCGGGAGTAACTGTAGAAGATGGTACTACAGTATGAGTACAATAGATTAGCAGTTTAAAAAAAGAAAAGTCCAAAAAAAAACAAACAATAAAATAGGACATCATTCTGGATCAATTGGCGGGTTTGCTATTCGTACTAGTACTAGTACGGTACGGTAACTCTAGGATGATAACCAAGATAACGACGATCGTCGTCTCTACGAGTACTTTTTCCCTACATACCTGCCATTGCGCAGTATGATAATACGAGCATGATAATATGATATCACCCGGGGAGAAGTTGTTCACCATCAACGCCCTCCCAGTCCATTCATTCATTCATCCTGAATCCTGAATCCTGATTCCATTGATATCAGACTATGATACCAGCACACTTACCGATATCAAGAAAGTACAGTACAGTACAGTAGCACACCACACCATACCTCCAATACTTCCTCGCCAAAACCCCATCACAAACAAATCTTTCAACATCTCGCAAACCGGTATTACCACGCCCGCCCGCCGGGATTATCCAACGTTACACGACCGAAACCAAACGAGTACTGTACTGTACCGTTGACGAAAGGAAAAAAAAAAGTCCGTGCGATTGGTGGTGGGGGGGGAAGGAATCACATGTGCTGAGATATACGGTTGTGTAGTGTACAGTACTCGTGATTACAAATGTGATGAGATGTCGATTTTCACACTCTCGAAGGGTCTGGATACATTATGAATTAATGAATTAATGGATGAATGAATGAAAAATGGAAGTGAGAGAGGTTGGTGGTAGTAAGTTACCTTTGGTATGGTATGGTATGGTATGGGGTTTGTCGTGCTGCCCCGCTACTGTACTCTACTCTGCTGTACTGTACTCTAGAAGGGGGGGTATCATACGTACCGGGATTCCCTACGTATCATACAGCACTGAATTCCATCAGTTCGGGAGTTTTCCTCGCCGTTGGGGTACTGTACCGGTACCATATCATACCGATAAGATACCCGTAAACAGTTATATACCGTATGTGTTTCCCGGGACAGTACAGCACAGTACCCACGCAATTCACCAGATTTCGCCCACGCCGCTCAAGTTACCCGTCTGCACGGTGACAATACTCGGTGTTTTCCATCTATCTGTACGAGTACGCACGGTACGGTAATTGTGAAGTCCGGAGCTGGATAAATAGATAGACAGACAGGTAAGAGGAATAAAATCACGTGTTTAGACCTCGATACCGAGAAAAGAGTATTATTTTGTGCGTAACGTGACGGGATAATTGGAAATCGGTCCTCTCTAACGGTACGATAGTACGGATAATACGGTGGATTTGGACTACCCCTCCCTTCATTTTCATTTTCATTCTCATTCTCCCACTTTCGGATAGTGCACCCGAGGTGTGTGTTTTTTTTTCTTTTTTTTCTTTTTTCGTTTCGTTTCCGGCCGCGTTGTAACGGGTTCGAAATGGAAGATTGAACAATTCATTCATTCATTTCGCTGATAGCGGATGGTGTTTTCTGTTCTATCTGAAAAATCGGAAGCGGATATAGTACTTGTTCTGTGCTGTATATACCTATGAATTCCATTTCGATCTTAATCTCACGGAGTACCGACGTGTCCGTCCGTCCGTTCGCGGCTCGTCGGGTCTTCATCATCATCATCATCATCATCATCCGTGTGTGATCACCGCATTTCGTGATGGCCGTCGCCGTTGATCCCCTTCCGATTCCGTCTGGGCATTCTGGTTCTGGAAAAGGCCGAGGAAGGAAGGAAGGAAGGAAGGAAGGAAGGGAGGAAGGGTCACCATTCGTCACGCCCGCTCACTCGAACGCTCGCCGCTCGGTGCGTGGGTAGGTATCATAACGTGATTCGGTATATATCTGGACCCGGCTGATTGTCTTACCCATTCGGAATACCGGTAACTAAAAAAAAAAAAAAGAAGGGATCTTCTACAGAATTGGCTTCTTTCTTTCTTTCTTTCTTATCGTACAGTGCTGCGCTGCAGGTGTGAAGGTACCGGTGCCGTAGGCCCTGACCCGAGCGGTACGAGTATGATACCGTACCGTACGGTACTAGTTCTGTAGGTATCCCCATCCTCCACCCCTGCACTTCTACCTACTCTACTTGTATAATAGGGTCCTCCCCTGAAGAGAGTACAGTAGGTACTCGCACAATAGTGTCGTAGATTGACACGGCAGTTGAATTATGGACTCGGTTTTGAAATCAGCCGAGGCGGACGGACAAACCCCTCCCCCACACATACATACATACTTGTACTCGTACACTCGTTATCCTTCCCGAAGGAAATATCCTTGCATGTGGTCATCTTTGGTTTCTGCCTTATTTTTTTTCTTTTCTTTTCTTCCCTTTGTGTGGTGTTGTGATGGGTTTGGATGAGTTCCGGTGTTACTGTCATCATTATTGTTACAAGTACTTGTGCTATGCTGGTCCGTTCTGGGGGGGTTGCTAGCGGTGGGGCTAATTACCGTACCGTTGTTACCTTGTCTCGCGTGGATTAGTTATGATATGTTTCTCATGGTACCGTACCATAGTGGGGCCGTATGCGTGGACGCCGTGGCTGGTATGACACAGTACTCATACAGTAAGTCATGATGGGCCGGGTAAGGTTAGGTAATCAATCAATCAATCAGCCCCGTGGGGTTCTGTGCTCCTCTTGACATACCGGTAGTGTTGTAGGGTATCTGCTTATATTACATCCCCCAAACACGGGACGATATATATTGAAGTGGTTGGACAACTGCCGGAAGCGGAGGCTCGGAGGTTGTGCGCAGGTAGAAACAAAGAAGAGCATTGGAATATGGTGATCGGGGTCATCTAACTCGACCTTGTCTTGTCTTACTGAAGGTGAAGTACTCGTACTAGCACGGTGGACTACCGTACTAAACCTTCTCGATGCGGTAAAAGCTCCAAAACCTAAAAGGTGCTTGTAGATTTGGTTATCATATTCCTCCGAACGCATGAGAACGGGACAGAGCAAAGAAGAAAAAAAAAGGGAAACCCCAAGACGTGTTACAGGAAGGTAAACTTACACGTGTTATCCCACTTCAAACCCGGATCCCGACCGGGTTCCAAGTCCTTACCGAGAGATGAGATGAGATGAGAATCCCGTAACCCGGGACTTTAGTATGTGGAGAAGTTTCGGGCTTCTGTCTCTCTGTACTATAGGTAGCACAGCTCGCGAGGGAAAGCCCTAATTAATCAAGTTGCCGGTTTGGTTGGTTGGTTGGTTGGTTGGTTGGGGGGAGGGTGGGGGTGGGCTGACATACGTACGTACAATACACATCCGCACATACCTGATAGAACGGTGCACAGGCACAGCACAGTAACATCTCGGACGAGTGGGGGAAAGAGAGTGACTCCGTGTGAATGCCGCCGTGCGCAGAAGTAGTGTCTGTACTCGAGTACATGGTGGAGGTACGTTGTAGGTGGGTGGGTAGGTGTAACCCCCGGTAATGTAAAACCTCCGGTTTGCGCTTCTTCGCCTACTGTGCCTTTCGCTCGTTCCTGGAAATCGGATTTGGGCTTGCCTTTTTTGAGGCTGTCGCATGCATAGGTGTGTATCATATCATGCTGGGGGGTGGAGAGTGGGGTAAGGGGAGGGAGGGATGTACCGTAGGACACACAAAGTGAACAGTGAAATTTCCCCTTCAGGGTGGAGAGAGATGAAGGTTCCGGTTGAAAGGAGATGGGGTATCATATCATACGGAGAAAGAAAAAAAAAAGCCTTGGGTTTTGTTTTGTGCCCGGATTATCCGATTACGCGAGTACCTGACCGGTTCGGAGGGGGAGAATGGGAGGGTTCGTTTGTTATGGGGGATTGGAATGGTGGTTTCCCATGAGGAATTTTGCGGAGAAAGGGCAGTTCTAACCCGTATTGTGAAGGTGGTACTGGATTGAGATGTATGTAGTATTTGATCGGCCGAAACCTTCTCGATGGACCACGAGTGCCCCTTACCTTACCTGACCCTTCCTTACATTGACCTGCCCGAACCGAACGATTCGTAGTGTACTCGTGGTCAATAGTGAATACCGCTATGCAATAGGATTCTATCATCAGGTGATGGTGAGCTGTTGATCCGCACACGGTAACCCCCCCTCCAGGGTAGGCTTTTGGAACATAAGCTACTCGTGCATAACTAGATCTATTGTACCATCGGCCTCAACCGATCGACACTTGTGGACCTTACTTTCTCTCTTACGGGCTTGAACCCCAGTTTGGTTTGGCATACTTGGGGTGAGCATCCTTTCCCAGCCTTCTGCTTCTTCTTTCCGCATGTACAAGATTTTGTGCAATGGAAGGTCCATCCATCCATCCATCCGTCCATCTAGATCAGCCCGTATTTCATGCCGACGAATCTGTTCCACTGATATACAACGTAGCGTATCCTGCAGGGTCCCTCGCTCGCTCATTCCCGGCGATTCGCTGGTGGATCTAAAGCATCGAAGTATTAAAGAAGGAGGAGAAGAAGGGTGGGATGGGGGTCGTTTAAGGAAGTTGTAGCCATTAAGGTGATCCTGCATATAGTTTCCTTTTTCTTGACAAAGCTTCCAGTCGTACACAGCACTCGAGTAGTGGGGAAAGATAGAGTAAGTCCACTGGATAGGCGCCCTTAGTCACTCATCCTGATGGAATTGAGGACCGAAAAAAGGGACCAGGGTCAGAGCTGGACCTTTTGCTTGTGGCGTAATGGGAATTTTTTCGGACCACCCTATTGGATTTACAATAGTTGCAAAAATGAACCTATCCTGTTATCGCACATACTGTAGCCCCTGTCTTGCACCTGGCTAATACCGGCCCGAACACAATACTCTCAGCAATTCTACCGTACCCAAAACTTCCTTGCCCTGAGAATATATCCAGCTCAGCTTCGTGGAACATAGCACGGAACAAGACCTTCAACAATATGCCTCTCTTCCAAATAGGCAAACCCTAGCATTAGCTCTTTCTTACCAACCCCCTCGCAGCCGAAAGAGACTCTAGACCATATCCACTCTTTCCATACAACTCCCCGGGACCGAGATCTTGGCCAAGAGAGCACCGCCAAGGGATCAACAAACCCTGAGGAGTGAGGGGGTGGGGGGGCTGGGGGAGTTGGAAAGGATGCGAGAGCGATCGACACCCACTGTAAGCAGCCAATCAGCCAGTTCAATCGAATAAATCGCCTTCCGGCCACCGCACAGGCGAAGATCACATATCATAGTCCGAAGCGAATACCGGTGAACAATTTGTGGTGCTTACCTGCCATCACGGCTCACATTACGGGTTAGCTTGATTTTCGTATTTTCGTTCGTTCTTTTGTCTGTTTGTCTGCGCTTTGGGATACGATTTCTGTCAGGGGTAATAGATTGTTATATGAGTAGCTGAGGCAGGGTATGATACATGTTCTACTAGGGAGGGGGGGTTGAGTATTGCATGGTAGGATCGATATGCATGGAGAAGTGCCCCTATACCGGTGCATTGCTACCATGAACTAGGGATATTTTGCCTAGTTCATTGGGATCTACGTCCGGAGTGTTACAAACTCGGTTTGGTAGGTTCTTGGACCTGTCTGAGGGGATTGCTGGCCCCGATATTGGTCGGTCGGTCCGTATAGGGCTCGACGATGGAAGTCGTGGTGTAAGTTAGGTATAACACGGGCGTTGTCCGATAGTGCTCGAGTATGATATTAGCGCGATAGGAGGCGAGTACCTTTTCATCTATTCGGCACCGCACTCATTCTCGTTGGCTTTGCTGGACTAACTTTAGCTATGCTCGCGGGGGAAGGTGTGCAAAGGGGGGTACCGGTATCACTTTACTGGAAAAATTTACAGTCATTGTTGCTCACTCGGATGTCGCCTACTTATGATTGTTGAGAAAATGATTGATATGGAGGTAATGATCGGTAGTGAGGGTTTACGCAGCGGAGTAGAATCACGCAAGTAGAGATGGGAGGTTTCTCTCAGGTAAAGAGAAAGACTGTGATTGATTGCTTAAGGACGACTGAGATGAAGAACTTGAGGTGAGAGGTAAAGTACAGGAAGATGTTCTCTCGCAAGAAAGACAGAAGGAAGAAAAGACAGGGATGAGAAAGTTGACATGAC
>LN890965.1:305741-369548 GCA_900010015.1 Tuber aestivum | reverse complement strand
AATGATACCTACCTCCCTCCCTGCTTGCTAGCTTGCTGACCCCGGCCGGCTAAAGGGTGCAAACCTTATTACTGTTCACTCTTATGCGAGCTCGTACCACGATACTGTACCCTCACTCACACCGGCACAAAGTCCTTCATCCCACATACTCTATCGCGCCTAAATGCACACGGGTGCTGCAGAACAATAAAGTATTACCAATACGGGTTAGGTATCAATATTACCGAAGGGGGAGGAAAAAAAAAAAGGAAAAAGTAATATGGTAAACGCGGCTGAAGTGGAAATAAGGTATGAGACACCCATATGGTCAGCCGTAATTGCGCCATTTTGAGAAATTCACCGAATACGGTAAGTGCCCTCATCCTGATGGGTTGGCCGGGATACAAGTACGAGACTGCCCAGATGCTTTACCGTTAGATGCCGATGAAACACACTTTGCACATGTTTTGGTGTCTCTTTGTTGATTTGAATTTTCCTCTAGTGCTGGAGCTCAATCATGTGAAATGTATATATTGGTAAAGGGGGGGCCGGGCTTTTTTGAGTTAGCCTGAGGTGGTGGTAACGCTTACTATAGCCAAGGGGTGGTATTGGCCCGAGCGGGTTGTTATAGTAAGTAGCCGGTGGGACCTTGTTCCCTCCTTTATTTGTGCCCTTCCGCAGGAAGCACTTGTAAAGAGGGAAGGCAGGGTTTTGATGCGCTGATGCTTGTTTCCGGAAGGTATCATGATACGGAAAATCGCACATGTCGTCCACTGCTTTTTATCAAAGTTCAAGGGTTGAGTGGAAAAGAGGGTGTCCGACGGCCGAGCCCTTGCGCTTGGGCCTAAAGATAGTTGATGCAATACTGATGGTTTTTCTTTGGGAGATTGGGGCGTTAGATAACGGTCGGCCGGATTGCGTGATAAGGGCCATCTAGATATATAGTATTGCGTAGATATCGCGAACGGACGATGGGTGATGCTGCTCTTTGGGCGCCATGTCGCTGTGGACTTGGCTATCTCATTTAGAGCTTGGGTTTGAAAGGTGAGGGGGAAGACACGTGGGTGTTAACTGGGAGTGAAGTCTCTTTGGGTATTGCCGGAGGGATTGGTTTTCATAGACGGAGACCATGGACAGGGAAGGGTGGCCTGCTCAGCCCTGAGAATTAAGGAAACTAAGCGCTAGTCCGGATATGAATACTTGGTGTTATTATGATATCATACACTATGGGAATAATCTGGTAAAGTGCATCAATACCGGTATTCCATGTGAAAATTCAATCATCAATTATCACCCAATGCTCACCTGACTTGCTGAAGTATGGGATAAGAGAGGTGATAAATTGAGGCGTGCTCGGGTACCGTACCACCCCACCAACTGCGGGCCTTACCCTTAACTTGGGCCCCACTGCGCCAGCTTGTATAATATCATATTGTGGCAGGCCTGATTTGCCCTACTGCCCTAATGAGGAGGGCAGAGGTCTTGTGTCTCCGAGTTCCCTTGGCGCGGGGTTTTTTTGATTCCCCTACTACCCTATGGATTGTTTAATGGTGATTAGTTATCAGAGGGGTTGACTTCCTGTCTCCTTGCTAATAACACAGGGGTTAACTGGTTCTTGGAATATTGAGGCATCATATCCCTGGATATCTTTCGTTTGGGGGGGGGGATCCTTACGTTATTAAACATTCGATGCACTCTTGGAGCGGATACACCTTCAAGGGAAGGGAAATAATAAACACGGATCACTGATCGCTGACGGTGAAATAGCTTCGTGCGCAAAGGAGTAATCCCAGCAGTGATCTTAGTGACGGAAAAAGAGTAGGCCTGACAAGGAGCAAGACAGAATTTGGAAAGAGTTAGGCCTTATAGACGTATGGCATAATGTCGGAGGACACACGCGTATTGGTGATACAAACGGTACTCATGGCTCGTGATAATCTCGCTCACGTCATTGCGGCCGACTGTCGGGTTGGGCGTTATGAGTTGGCTGTTGTACCAATACAGCCTCGCAGACAGGAAAGGGAAAAACAAAGGGAGAGAGGGTAGCAAAACGGGGAGGCTAAAATTACCAAATAGTCACCAGGAATGGCTCTTTGATATTGCGGAGGTCGTATTTGGTAGAACGGGGATGTGGGCTTAGGGCGGATTGCGGGGAGGGTCGATAACGAAGGTGAAGGCTGGGGTTTACATGTTGATGCCAAATCATATGAAATCACTCACTGACGAACACAGTACACCTATAAACTAGAAAATGTTGAGGTCTGTGTGTGGCCCTGCTGCAGCGTTCCCTGTCGAAACGCTCCCCTCGAAATAACAGAATGGTCCTTGGGGAGCCCGGTTTGGATACAAGGGCTTGCCTCTCGGAATGAACTGGCTGGGATGGTGGGGGAGGATATGGTATTCTACAAGCTCTATGCTCTCTCCGCAATTTAAGGCAACTCTAAAGGAGGACCCTAAGTGTAGAACTTTATTGCGTCGAGGGTGCAAAGATTTAAAGTAACGCTGGTTTACGGATGAATACAGGTACTCTCTCATATCATACTAGCTCTCGGAAACGTGCACCTGCCTCGACTCAATTGATATGCGGAAAGGATAGAAAATTGTGAGACGTGATGGAAAACATTTCTCTCAGGAGCTCTCTTCACCTCTATGTAATATATATATATATATATTACCAGCCTCCTACCTAATACCTAATTTATGTAAGTACGCGTTCCCGAATAACTGAAGGGCTATTTATAAGGTAATAAAAAAGAGACGTAGTTATTTGTGCTCGTGCCTAAACACGGGAAGAGAAAATATGTGTTAGCAACAGTTTAATAGAAAATAACATATCTTTATGGGAGCACAGAACCCGAGATCGAATGGCCACAGACATTTTTCCAAGCCCCGCTTTACCTCTCCTCCAAATCGCACTCCGTATGGGTTGCAAAATCTATCATACCATTCAGGAAACGCACTGCCAGAGACTGCACACATTATGAACTGTATTTCATAAGGTAAATTCATATCGTACAAGAGTTGACATGCTAAATAAGGCTTTAGTCTGCAGAGAACACCCTTGACTGGATCTTCACTGTTCAGACTTACCGGAACTATAGTGCTAGTCCGGAGTGGCGGTATAGGCCTTGGACATTGTAGTTTCAATCAATACTAAATACTAGTTTCACAAATTTTAGCATTATAGATGCACATCTGCAATGCCACTCTCAAATGTAATGGGTCCGGCTGTCAGTATGAGTGCTGCCTCTGCCCCGAGAGGGCTTTTGACCTGCACTGTTTGTCACTCTTTAGCGCTATCCGGGTCACCCTCTTGCCTGGACAGGGCAGGAGCACTGGGGGAAAACCCAAAGTGGCAGACGGCCGGGACATAACGCCACATATATGGATGGGCATGTGCAAGTGACAAACCTACCATCGGAGTGGAGGCATGCTAGGCTCTATCATGTCCGGGTGCCTCTCTCATGAGTTTCCGGGGAAATAGAATGGGGAACCGGTACTTTACAGACTGGTTTCATTGAAAGGCACCTCGGGGGATAAATCCAAGCCCCCTTCAGGTAGATTTGCCGACCCTGAAACGCTAGAATATTCCAGCCAGACTCCCCTCCCATGGACTTCAGATACGTGATACGAGTGATATAAAATATATACAGATTGTGTGAACCTACCATGAAAACCCCTCCTTGCTTTTCCAATTCCAATTGACTAGCGGCATAGTAGGCGGGCTTGTCCCTTGTAATAGATTGTGTTTTATCATACTTCAAGTTGAGAGCTTGCATACCTGACCTGAGATTGCCGTTCACTATGAGGTAATTCGCATGTCAATAGCTCAGTTGGTAACCACATTAAGGTCGGATGCTGGTGGTACCCGTGCGTGGTTGATCCCGCCGCTGGCGGTAAAAGTAGGAGAATGATAGTGGCTAGACTAACCAGTCAGTCTTTAGCGCTGTGCAGTGAATTTCAGCGGTGCCGGTACCATACAGGATACTAATAGGAAAAAAAGTACCCTACTTGATATCAACCCTATTGTCGTTTCTTACGAGTGATTGTGCATGAAGCAATCAGAACACTTAAGTTACTCACTATCTCCAACCATCACGCCAGCCCCTACCGTTGAAGGAAGGGATCAAGGTAGAAGGGTTGAGACCCATACATCATCTACAATCACAACAGCATGAACAATTAGGAGACATTCGAGGACCATCACCAAAAGTCTGAACCCACCTTACTCTAGTACAGAAAGCCATGGGAGAAAAAAAAAATAGTTGTCCAGCATTGACAAGGAATAATATCAGGAACCCTTACTAGAAACCCCAGAAGACGGGGTTTAACCTCTGCGTCCGGAATGCTCAGTTGTCAAAAGGTACTAGACGGGCCCTTCATTGTGGAGACGTAAGTGTCGGGGGAAATACAAAACCATGATACCATCCATAACCATGTGCTGCTAACCTGTACGAGGATTCTGTCTGTTTCTTCTCAGAGGAATCCCGCCGCCATCCGGTTACGAAGAAATAATAGTGTCTAGTTGGAGTACTAGCACCCGTGGCGGCATATCCCCTTCAAGTCCAGTTAGAAGTTAGGTAAACTGGTATACTGATATGCGTGTGCTGCCGATATCATATCTCCATTTCACACCTGAGTCAAAGAGATCCTACCAGATAGGAACATCCATGTTTCCCAGATGTACTCGAGTAGACCCAAGAATTTATTTTCACTGATGGGTGTGACGACTTCATGTTTTTTTTTTTCACTTTTCGCAGAGTGTTTATATAGAACTGTACTCGAGTACTTGCCCATAGCCATTAATGGCGGAAAACTTGTAGCGGCAAAGCAGGAAGTGTGTTGATCAATCAATAGGAGTATGATGACCCCCCCCCCGGCCACTGGGAAGATTCATGGATTTATGGAAGTTAGAAACTCGCATCAGTTGCGTTGGCGTTTACTCCCCACCAGAGAGGGGCAGTCAAAGATTCGGAAGGGGCTTCTCGGGCTGATAAGAAATCCCATATGAGACCGACCTAGGCTGGGTCAGATTTCATAATTCTCACACCGTGCCTATTCCGCTATCGGTAAGATGTTCCTGGTATCATATCCGGTTTTTTTCGCGTTTAGAGACCCGTTTTCTTCCACTGGAGGACTTCCCGTAGGTATCATACTTAGAAAAATCTGGATCACTGACCATTCCCGTAAGAGAAAATGGTTTTCTAGACCACTAGATCATGACAATCACAGGAAAATAAAACCACACATATTATTCTTAATGATTTCAACCAGGAAACAATCTCTCATAAGATTTTGCTACATGGCAGCTCGTCAATTCTGTATTTTGAGTATTGAGAAATAATGCCCAAGTTGTAGGGAATTGTGGCCCCATGGCATTTTGACCAATAGTATCCAGGTTTTTAGATTTCTGGACCTTTCAAATCTGAACTTGGGGGGGGGGGGGGGGGTGTGGTTCAGATTTTAGAAAATTTAGAATTTAGAAGATGGTTTTCCAGATTTTAGCATGAAAACATGCCAAGACTCTTTCTAAATCCTTTCCAGATTCCTACGGGAAGTCCTCCACTATTATGGGCTGTCTGTTAAATGCCTCATAGGATCTGCTGACCTTTTTTCTACCCATGTGGCTATGCACAGGCAATTCATGATGACTGTCAATGAGCCTCTTTCAGAATACCGTGCCGTGCCTGTTGGAACTTGAATAGAAGCTCGTGGAGGAATGTCTAAAATGGGGGTACTGGATCCAGGGTTAGGTGTTCCCCAGGCAGAAGGCTGCAAGTTTCTCTCACGTGAACGCTTGGCAATTATTACAACCCCACCACTATACTCGAGTTACGCCCCAGGCCCCTCATCTTCCAACTCCCAAATCAGCTCTCTTTCCACCACTACTACTACCACCACTGCGAACCAAACCTACGTGTACCATCAAGCGTGAATTTCCCACCATGGTAACTAGCCACCCTTGCGTATCAGCGGACCCCTTCCAGAAGACTAACACCTTTCATAACAGTCTTCGGATTCGAAAAAACGCCTAGCCCTCGCTATAATCGACTTCCTTTCTACCTCCACAAAAGACGGGACCGTCTCCGAGGATGACAAGGAATCAATCGAAGTAGCCCAGCAATGCATAGCGGACGCCTTCAAGGTGGACCCAACTGACAGGGTCGCCATGATCGATGCCCTAGCCGGCCAAACGCTCCAAAGCATCTACGGCGTTTTCGAAAAAATGAAACAGAAGAACACCCCTGCTAAGCCGGCTTCTCCACCAATCAAGCCAACCAGTACGCCATCCGGCCCTTCAAATGCAGAGAAGGCGGAAGCAGAGTCCCTCAAGGGTAAAGGTAACGCAGCGATGGCGAAAAAGGACTACCAGTCCGCGATAGATTACTATACCCAGGCCTTGAGAATTGTCCCAAATAATCCTATCTACCTGTCCAACCGTGCCGCGGCGTACTCCTCAACATCGCAGTACGAGAAGGCGATTCAGGACGCTCAGGTAGCCGTGGACACCGACCCTTCCTACGCCAAAGCCTGGAGCAGACTCGGTCACGCCAGATTCGCAAAGGGAGATGCGAGGGGTGCGATGGAAGCTTACAAGGCTGGCATCGAAGCCGAAGGCAACGGCGGTAGTCAAATCACCCGCAACGGATACGAGACTGCAAAGAAGAAGCTTGAGGAGGAGATTATCGCCGAAGCCGATAACATTGATGCCCCACCTGTACCCAGCCCTCCCCCGGGTGAAGGGGCGGGCGGAATGCCAGATTTGTCCAGTCTAGCGGGGATGCTTGGTGGCGCTGGCGGGCGGGGTGGTGGAATGCCGGATCTAAGCTCCATTATGAGCAATCCGATGGTTGCGCAGATGGCCCAAAACTTCATGAACAACCCTGCGATCATGCAGAACATGATGAGCAACCCCCTCATGAGGGAGATGCTGGACTCTGTCGGGGGCGATGATGGAGAAGGCCCTGGTGCGGGAGGTCGCAGTATGCCAGATCTGAGTAGCTTGATGGCCGATCCTAGTATAGCTGAGATGTGAGTATCTTGAAAGGAGTCAAAAGGAAAGAGCAAGCCTAATAATCACAATGTAGGGCCAAGAACCTAATGGGCGGTCCTGGTGGAGGCGGCGGCGGCGCTGGGGGGAGCGGAAACGCGTGATTGCTTGGGTTTTCGCTCCTTTCATCTAGTCTCTTTTACATCACTCGGATATCTCCTTTCCTCAATTCAGAGCTCTGTAGTATGATACAGTAATGATTGAATAAACGATATTTTCACTTACCTTAATCACGACGTTCATACATTAATTCTCAATAGGAGTTAACATCCTCTGCAGGGTGAATAGTGAATCATATGGAAGAACCAACTCGCTTGCTTTTATCTTCGGAAATGATTGATAGCACAGGAAAGAAAATGAGCCAAGAGAACGTCCCACTTGGACCTCCGCACAAGGAATGTACTCCATGCTATATCTAATTTCGCTCGCCATAGTTTAAGGAGTGCCTCCATAGGTTATAAACTCGCGGGCGGTCTCACGGTAGAGGAAGATCTCTATAAACCAACCTAATTAATGACGATATACAAGATATACAAGTAACAGCACACACGCTCCCGGGAAACAACGACGGCTCTGGTAAAGCAACGTCTCAGTTACCGTAAGACTATATCTCACTGAACTCTACACAACAGAACCATCCAACACCTGGCCATTTGTGGTCCAACAGATAACACCGTGTTTTCCTTCTCTTAGTATAGCCACTTAAACACCAGTCTTTTTTTTTTTTTTATCCTTTTTCATTTCGGAAATCCCATCGAGCAGCACCTACCTATATCTCACCACCACCATCACCCACTTTTCTTTCCTTTCTCTTAAGAAAAAAAAAAGGGGGGGGGGAACTAGGGTCAGGAAATATCCCAATGCAAGATACCGTTATTCACCACAAGCTCTCGTTTGGGCTCTGCCTACCAACATTATAAGGTAGTAACCATCATAAACCATACAAGCATGAAAAGTCCAAACTATGGAAAACATGGACTAGAAGCTCGAAAGAATTTTAGGATAGAAAAAGAAAAGAAAAATATGGTAATTGGGTGTAAGGAGCTGTCTTAGAAAGGATGCATGCATGAATAGAGCACATGGGTAAGGAGTTGAGGATGAATTAAATATTCGAAAAGGGCAAGCAATCTGAAGGTTAGAGGCCACCGCTCTTCCTGAGATGTTCGCTAGACGCAAGTTAGAATCACAGAGAAGGATGGATATACAGGGAGATGGATGGTATACAATCTCTTGTAAGTGTAACCGATGAATGGCAAACCAGTCTCCTCCCCAATTGCCAATGGCTGTGAACTTCCCTCAGCCATGACAGCCGCAAGCGCAGGGGCGGTTGGTACATTCTCTAACTCCTCAGTCGGGAAATAGCTATTGAGGGGTAGTATTAGCACTCTGCCTAAATCCTTGACAATTTTTAGAAGTCAAGAATAAGAATAAGACTTACGACGTGTCGGTAATGGACGACAAATTGGGCTTAAATGGTGCCTCAATCGACCTTAAGCTGTCCCAATTCACGCCATTGAAAAAGGGATGTGCCTTAATCTCGTCTGCACCGCGCTTTCCCAATCTCTTATCCGCCGAGGTAATCAGCCCTCTGATTAAATCCTCCGCCTCCGGGCTGAGGATGATCTCTTCTGGAAAGTAAAGTTGGGACTGCCAGTTGACAATTTTCCTATAAGTCTCGTGGGCGTCCTCGGCACAAAAGGGTGGCCATCCAACCAAACATTCAAACATAATTGTTCCCAAGCTCCACCAATCACATTCTTGGCCGTACCCTTTGTTAAGGAAAATTTCTGGTGCAATGTAATCGGGGGTTCCAACTGTGGAGTACGCCATAAGTCTACGAGATTTCCTCCAAGTATTGATCTGATTGCGATTTGAGACGGTAAGGTGAATAGCATCGACCATGACGGAGTTGCGGGCACGGTTGTTTGAAGTCTCGGGAGTATTGGAACTTCCTTCCAACAAACGTTGATAGTACTTTTGGTCATGGGTCTTATGAAAACCAGTTGAAAGGCCAAAATCCGACAGCTTTATATGCCCATCTTTGTCAATGAGAATATTATCCGGTTTGATATCACTAAGAAAGTAAGTGCAAGAACTCTATGGCTATGAAAAAAAGACATACCGATGAATAAAGCCAAGTTTGTGAACAGCCTCAATCGCCAGAACACATTGAGCCATATAAAATCTTGTAATATCCTCGCTAAATATTTCGTATTTAATGAGCATAGTCATCAAATCACCGCCGGGCAAGAACTCCATGATCAAGTACAGATATACAGCGTCCTGGAAAGAGTAGAACAAATTGACCACCCATGGGGAATCAGAATCAGCCAGAACGTCTCTCTCAGCCTTCACATGCGCTAATTGATCTTTTTTGAACATTTCAGACTTGAGTAAAGTCTTCATCGCATAAATTTTTCCCGTGTCTCGCTTCTGGACCAGACGAACTTCGCCAAATGCACCCTTGCCAATAACCTTGACAGTTACAAAATCATCGGCATGAAGGCGCATTCGCCGGAGCCGTAGGAATGATGACTCCTGTTTCCCGAGTTGTTGACGACGACGTTTTTTTCGTTCTTCGGACATCTTGCCTTCACTCAGGATATCCTGCTCAAGCTCAACACGTCTGCAAAAAGTAGATCGCAATCGTCAGTACAAGATATTCAAGTGATGGTTAAGCACGATCAATGCAACCTCCGGATCTGCTATGCCGAAAAATGTTTGAGCCTCACCTCTGATTTCTCTCTACGGCATATGCAACACTTTGATTGTAGTGAAGTTCCACCTTGACCTTGAGTGCTTTGGCTCTCTCCCTCGTAGACGAACTGAAAGTGCTATCATCTCGGGGAAAAACAACGTAATCATCTTTCAGGCTCCCGGAAGCTTGCAAAGAACCCGCCGTGCGTGGTCGCTGCCCCTGTGGAGAACCCGGCGGATTGTTCTGATTGCCCTGGCGTGCGCTCAAATGCTGATTTTGCAGCTGGTGTGCGAGCCCGTTTGCATCATAGCCCTGTCCTTGCTGCTGATAAAGCTGCTGGGTCTGAAATTGCTGATACTGCTGCTGTTGGGGAGGATACTGCGGATTGTTGAACGGGGCATTACCGAACTGCTGCTGTTGTTGTGGGAAGTAACCTCCTTGCTGCGGCGGCTGCCCTCCATAAGGTTGCTGGTACGCGGTACCAGGAGTAGTGGGATAATTGCTATTCGGGGAAGCACCGCGGTCTCGATCTTGATTGCTACTCATGGCTGCCGATAATTCGCTCGAGGAGAGAAGCTCCTGGATGAGGGGGGGTGGGATACTAAGATAAAGTATTAGCTTAGGTGCGGAGATATTTATCCGTGTAGATCACCAGAAGGCGGAGACCGAAGGAAGGGAAAAGGGAAAAAAAGAAAAGAAAGATTGTTGGAATAGACAAGTGGGTTGAACAGCGGGGCGAGCAAAGTGTCGTAGGGTACGTTCTCCTTTAATGAGGGGGGGGGGCAAGGGAGATTGAGTTACTTGCAATGCAGCTGGTATCGAGGGCGTAGCACGTTGTGCAACACACACAAAAAAAAGATTCCGTGATGTAAAGGTAGGAAGGAGAGAAAAGTAGTGTGAAGAGAGAAGGGGAGAGTGAATGAGTTGGGAGAGGTGGATTCGGAGCGGAGGAGAAGCAACAGTTAGATGGACCAAGAAGGGAAAGGGCGGAGGCGAGAAAGGGACTCGAAACTCGAAACGTCTGGTGCCGTAGTGGTAACCCAGGCATGGAGGACATACGCGGTTACTCGGGTATTCCGATCACTATTCGAGTAACTTATCTAGTAAGCTATGCCTGAGAGGGAGCAATTAAAAGCGCAACAAATTGGGTGTCGGTAAACTAGAATTACAATGTCTAATATCAAAGAAAGGCTCTTGCCCTCTGCCATATCTGTAAAGTGGATCAACTGAATGCTGGCACGGTGATACGAGGGCGGCTCATTACTAAATATTTCCACTCTACGCTCAGCATGATCACTGTTCGTTAGGGTGCTGTGATATCGTAAAGTATGTGGTGTAACTTACTATTCCATTCGGCTTCTCTGGCTTCTTCCACCCGATCATGCGGGAATTTTGGTGTACCAGAGCGGCACAGAATACCGGTATAAAAAGGTCTGGTCCTAATAGCGATAGCATCACAGAAGGACTATACGAAACTTATAGGCTATCATACTGCAGGCACAATTTACACACAGGCTTGGCCGAGTTCCTCAATCCCTACGGATATATACGGCGTCTCCGATAGGGTCCCAAAAGGCCTGACACTACCCCGACATTTGCCACCCGAGACAGAATTGTGGATAGTGGGATAGGATGAAACACTGAACAGGATCCACCGATTAGCCGTCCGCAGGATCCAAAGAGAGAGATGCTCTGTCTCAAGGCTTGTTGAGGAGACAATCGTTTGACTGCTAAGGCAGACTCGCATCGGAAGGTTGGGTAAATAAACCAAATCGGGATGGTTCGGCTGAGTTTGATTGTAGCTACGATGTGCGATCTAGACGCAGGGACCGCCGGCTCGGTATCCCTTGGATGATCCCGGGATGTCGGCGTTCACCTCGAACTTTGCCGGAGTGGGTTATGCCCAACACGCTTCTCGTTACCAGACCTTCGGCTATGAGCGTTGTCCCCATCCTGTGAGGAAAGGGCTCCTCCTCTACCGCACCTTACCGGTGTCGCTGCTACACCCCAATGCCTACATTACGGTAACCCACAATACCGGTACAAGGCAAGTACCGATAAGTCTTGGAGGTCCGGTGTGCCCCTTTGTCTCTGATTTGTTTTTTCCAATTGATCCCGTCCGTTCCAATTATTGTGTTACGGTACTGTACCACTCCGAGTATGATGCTTATAGCGGATTTCAGTGAGAGTATTGGGACCTATGATATTGCATACATTACTCGCACCTAGCCTAACGACCCCCCGCGCAGTATCCTTTCTACGTGCCGGTGGATTACATGTCAGATTGTTCAATCCCAATCGCATGTCCTGATGAACTAGGTCCATCGTATGATACCAGTACGTGGACGAGGAAAAAGTGAGGACTGAGAGCGTGTCTGACAGCTCACCCAAGTTCCTTGGGTATGCCCAGTCGCTTCCTCCTTTTGGTGCCCCAAGCGCCCCCTCGAACACAGTGTTGAATACTGTGCTGTCGGGAGTATACTTGTAACGCTTCAGGCCATCACCCCTGCCCTCCTTGGTACGCATGTGCTGCTGCTTGAAGAGGCAGGCCAACATCAGTAACCGCAGACCTAAATGCTCTCTACACGATCAAAGTTAAGGTTAGAGAACTCCTACTCTGGCATGTTATTAGATTAACCAAATTGGATCCCGAGCTTTCCGAGTAGGGCCCATCACAGTTGTTTGGATCTCCATTGGGTCACGAATAGTATGATATATCATCCCAGCTCCACAACTTGTAGCCCCGTTAGCTGGGAAATAGGTTAAGTGGATTTCATAATACAGGCACCAGGAGGCATAACACGGGATGAAATTTTATATTTTGAATTATTCGCTCGCAGCATTGTCTGCCAGCAATTTGAGCCTAAGGTGGAGGAATTGAGCAATTATGAAAGGGATCTTGAATCTATCATAGTCTATATATTTTTGTATGATATCATATCTGGCCCCATTGGCCAAGGCCCCAACACAAACTCAAAAAAAAAACCCAAACCGTTTCCCTACTTCATCCTCATAACTTTCTGTTTCGCCCCTTCTTAGAGTACCGATAGCTTTTGTCCATATACTACAGCACGCCGGGGTGGTTTTGAGGCTAGGATTGGGCACTGCTCAATGCCCCCACAACGATCTATCCCTTCGTTCGTTCCCGTTTTTCAAGCCCAAGCACACCTTTGTTGGTTGGAAGCTAGGGTATTGGTGGCGTGCCCAAAAGAGTAACATTAATATTTCACAAGTTCTTGAGTATACTCTCGGCTACTGAGGCATTCAGTCTGGGTCAAAATGCCAGTAGTAGCCAATTTGGGGAATCGGGACAAGATAAACTTTGTGGCTCTTGAAGTTGTGTACTCGAGTAGTGCCCAGAATACCATAGAATCTGCACTGTTGAGAACCGTTGTCATGGTGGGGCGCTAACTGGCACTAATGCTTGGTTATCTTGTTACCTAGATAAAGCTTACCTGTTCTTACTAATTCCATAATTTTTATATGATGGGGGTGTAGGCGGGAAAAACGAAGGAAGGGATCCCTTTGTTCCTTCCCGAGTTTCACGCACTTTTAGTGATTTTGGCGAGTGCTGAAAGCGCTCCTCTAATACCTGTTTGGGAGAGATGGTTGCCACCATTACCTCCGGGACTGCTGAAATTCAGGAAATATCACCACCCCTCTTGTCCCCTAAGACAGCGCATGCTTTGGGTTACTGCTGTAGTTCTCATTTGTTCCTAGCCTAGCTGTAGTAATGGGCATCCAAAAGTGTACACACCTGCCAACCCCTAATACCCTAATACCGTAAGGGCCTGCTTGGTAAAAATGGAAGAGGTGGCAACCATTCCGTTGTGAAATGGTTTGACTGGTAGAAAAGGTTGTTGCTAACAGTCAACCATAGAAACGGAAAGGTTGATAGCAGGTGTGCCAAACAGCCTTTTGGCAACAACCTCTTGGGAAAAGGAAGGAATGGTCATTTGTATGGGCCAACGGAATGGAACCATTTCATTCAAACAGGCCCTAAGTACAACAGCATTGCTTACTAATGGCAATAGTGGTGGCAAGAAATTTTTAAGGTTCCAGGTAGTGCGGAAGTTAGCTTTGTGCTTGGAAACGATCGAAGGGATAGAGGGTAGCAGCCCTAGCCTCTTTTTGTCTTGGCAATTGCGGATTGTGGGAACGTTGTTGCTCTGTCTACATCCCACCTCACATCTCAACCAGATTGAAAACCCTGCCAAAATCTGCACGAATTACCACCCCACCTCGAACCGCCCTACAATCATGGCCGATAAGTCCAAAATAGTACTGTGGGTGTCTCCTAACCCCTTGATTTAATCCCTTCTGTACATCCACTGATTCGTGAGGAAAAAAGACCGGCCTTTGTCCCACTCAAATCTGTTCAGGTCGACGCTTTGGTGGTTCTCAAGATTTGCAAGCATGCTTCCTCCGCACACCCTCAGGTTATAACTGGCCAGCTTCTTGGTATGGCCTCTCCTATCAGTAGCTCAAGGCTATTCAACTCTGACGGCATTCTAGGAATGGACGTGGATGGCGAGCTGCAGGTTACAAATTCATTTCCATTTCCCTCTACCGATCCATCGACCTCCTCCAATGACCTTGATAACAACTCGGCGTCCACCGCTGCTTCCGCTCCTCGATCAAAGGCAAGTGCTTGGTATCAGACGGAAATGGTGAGATGCCTGAGGGAAATGAATGTGGATGCAAACTCAGTAGGATGGTACCAGAGCGCTAATCTGGGTAACTTTGTGAGTTCTAAAGCCCTACCACTTGCTGGTCATTGAAACTTATTGGGGGGAATAGTTGAGCACGAATTTCGTCGACAATCAATACTTCTATCAAAACGCTCTTAACGAGAGAACTATTGCTTTGGTTCATGATACAGCCCGGAGTGCCCAAGGGGCTCTGTCTCTGAGGGCCTTCCGGCTTGCACCGCAATTTATGGCTGCCCAAAAGGAAGGGAAATTTACTAGTGAGAGGTATCTCCTGATATTACTGCCAAACTAGATTCGAATTGCCTAACCTGGTGTAGTCTTGCCAAACATAATCTCACTTACAAGGATATTCTTATTGAGCTGCCTGTTTCCATCCGCAACTCCCACCTCCTCACTACTTTCCTTCACCAGCTCGATACCCCGCCCACCCCCGATCCACTTAATCCTTTTTCCCAACCAAGCTCAACTCCTCTATTTCCCAACTTTGACAGCCTGGATCTCTCCATCGACCCGTTCCTAGAAAAGAACTGTGACCTCCTTCTTGATTCTATCGAGACGCACTACACAGAACTCAATAATAGCCAATACTACCATCGACAGCTCGCCCGTGAGCAAACTAAGATCGCAGCATGGCTCACTAAACGAAAACAAGAGAATGCGCTTCGCGCAGCGGCTAAGCAACCTCTACTCCCAGAGAACGAGTGGAACAGACTCTTCAAGCCACCCGTCGAGCCTAGCCGCCTCGAAACTCTTCTTAACTCCAGGCAGATCGAGCAATACGCTAAACAGGTGGATGGGTTCACGGCAAGCGTCACGGCAAAGATGTTCGCTGTGAATGGGGGATTGTCAAAGACACAGGAACAATTGTAGTTGTAGACTTAGCACTAGCTCACTCTCTTTCCCTCCCTCTTTCAGCTTCTTCTCTTCTGGGTTAATATTTTGCCTCGTGGACCGTGGGGTGGAAATGCATAATACATTCTGTTCACTTTTTCCTCTCACCTTTAATGGCTCAAGTTGCACTGGAGTGTTTGACTGGAGGTTTTCGGCGGCATTACGAGGGTTGCCCGTGAGATTCCTATGGGTAATCTTATGTTGCGATGGGGTGGCCGAGATATGGGGTAGAAAACGAAACGTTCGGATTTACGAGTGATATTTGGTGCTTGTAGACGGGTGCTGGGAGGGTTGGCCCACCGGTATCATAGGGTGCGGACAGCTGTTTTTGCCTTATACTGCCCTCCTCTTACAAAATACTCGAGTACTTGGCCAGGCTTAAGTAGAAGCGGCAAAGGGTTGGCTCCAGTTGAGTTGAGTTGATAAACTAACTTTTTACGACACTTCCCATGTGAATCTGCTCCGTGCAGATTATTTTCACCTCTGAAAGCTTGTTTGTTCACTCTCTACTTGTACGCCCTGAGCCTCAGCGTCAGCGTTGTACTCTACATCCGGGCTGGTTCTTGGCAAGCCAAGCCCACTCGAACCTCATCCCGGTTTTTATTTAGACTATCTTATTTTTCCTCCCACACGGACTGCGTCAAATTCCTTTCCACTCCCCGCCGTCCCACACCGCAGGAACAATTACACAAAAAATTGGCAAATGGAAACACAACCGCCACCACCGGCAGCGCCCCCGCCTCCTCCTCCGCCGCAGGGCAATCCTGCGTTCCGGGCAATGGGTAAGTGACACCCCTTTCATTGCTCGCCCCCCCACTTCCATAAAGGGTTGTTAACGACGAACCCAAAAAGGTCTCCCAAACATCCGCGCCAAACTACCCTCCAGGAACTGGTCCATTTTTATCTCCCTGTCAGCAGCTTTCGCGGCGACAGTCTACTACGACCGCCGTGAGACCAAGAGGGTGCAGAAGCATTGGTGCTCCGTTGTCGAGCACCTCGCGCGGGAACCGTTGTCGACGCTAGAGCTCCCGAGGAAGGTTACGGTTTACCTGAGTGCCCCGCCCGGGGACACCATCACTCCTTCTAGAGAGTACTTTCGGGAGTACATTAAGCCGGTGTTCACAGCTGCTGCCCTGGAATTCGACATTGTCGAGGGGAAGAAGAGAGGTGAGGTGAGGTGGAAGGCCGCGGAGGGGATCAGGAAGATTAGGAAGAGGGGTGGGGAAGGGGAGGGGGAAGGGGAGGGGGAAGGGGAAGGGGAGGATGGGGTTGAAGGGATTAGAAAGAGGAATGGTATTGTTCGGGTCGGAGTTCAAGGGGATGTAGTCGTCGGACGGCACACTTGGAAAGAGTACATTCGGGGATTGCACGAGGGATGGTTAGGTCCTCTTCAGGATCCCAACACCCAGCCCCCCCCTCCACCGCCACCTCTACAAGAGCTCAAACCACCATCCACCCCAACGCTGGATCAAGCCCTCGCCGAAGCTCCGCCCAAAACTCCCGACCCAGACAAAACCCCCCAAAAAGAGGAAGAAGGGGAAGATAAGAAAATAGTCCCCATCCCATCCCCACACATCCTCCCACAAGCCTACAGGACCTCCCCCACCCCCCGCACCCTCCCAGAAACCTTTGACCCCGTCGGCTTCATCCCACACGCACACATCCTTGGCTTCCTGAACACACCAATACGTCTCTACCGTTTCATCAACCACCGCAAAACGGCGGATCTCGCCGGCCGCGAAGCTGCCGCCATAGCCCTCGGCAAATACTCCCGTCCCTTCAAACTTGCGCCGGAGCCTGGCTCTACCATGATGGCGAATGAGGGCGTCACGGGAGAGCTTGAGGCGGATCGGGAGGGAGGGGAGATTGAATATGCCTGCGGACGGGAAGAGGAGGCAGAGTGGCCGAAGCAGGTTTGGAAGGAAGGGGAGGCTGGGGCGGGAGAGATTGCCGAGGAGGTGGTGGTTGATCACAGGATTGGCGGGAGGATGAGGAGGTTCGTGCTACCGGAGGGAGTGGAGGAAGTGGAGGCAGTGGTCGAGGCAGGGAAGGGGGAGGTGTAGCCCAGCCATTAGGGAGAGAGAGGGGGTATGTATGATACGATAGTGGGATAGAGGTTTTTTTTTTGTCCTTCACATTTTTATCATCGCCGCTTTTTAAAAAGTTTACTTTTTTTTTTTTTTTTTTTTTTTTTTAATTGCATCGGATGGCGCGTGGGGTTGCAATTGTGGTACGGGATTCTGTCTTGACCAGGGTGAATCATGAAACCTGAGATTACCGTATTATAGCAAAATCATTGACAGACGGGAAAACAATACAGAAAAGTGTCGTTCCATGTGTATTGAAAAAAAAAAAAAACCATTCTTGATACATAAAAAGCCAAAGGGAAAAAGAAGGAAAAAACTGGAATCTGTTATTATGGAACGGATGAATCGAGAACGCCGATTGAAGGAGGAATGGGAAGGGAGAAGTGAAAAGTAGTCCAAACACATTATATCCATCACCCGTTGCTTATGCGCCACCCATGGGGACATCCAAGCTCAATTTCGCCGCCTCCTCCTCGCCCAACTCTGCGACTAAGACCCTATCGAGAAGCATCTCCTTCTTAACCCACCCTTCCCTCCTCTTCCTCTCCAGCTCCTCGAGCTTCCGCTTCAATTCCTCCTGCTCCTCCTCCGCCCACGCCAGTTTCCTCTTAAGCAATTTCATGAGCTCTTTAGGCGGCATGACTTCCTCGTCCGGATCGAAGCCGTCCTCAGAGGTGTACCACTTGGACGCGCCATTCTTGCTCGCATTTTTGGTAGAGCTGGTAGGTGAGGAGGGGGAGGATGCGGTGGAATGCGAGGTAGCGGTGGTGTTTGGTTGGTGGATGTTTTGCGGGTGGTTGGGGTGAGATTTAGGGATAGGGTCGGAGGGACGGAGGGCTTCTGTTTCGTGGACCGTGCGCATGTGCTTGGCAAGGGCATCGGAACGGGTGAAGGATCTGTCGCATTCTGTTGCCCGGGCGTTAGCGCCGTCACCGGAGATGGGGTAGTAGTGGAGAGGAGAAACCTGCCGGGAAGAGTGCAATAAAATGGCTTCTCCTTCGTATGACTTCTCATATGAGCTCTCAATGCATAACCGCTCGCGTGAGCCATTCCTTTCCTATTGCAATCGTCCCACTCGCATGCATACTTTGCCCGCCTAAGCCCAATGTGCTCGTCGTGAATGTGCTTCACCAAGTCGTCCATGTTGCCCATATCCATGTCGCAGCCGTCCCACTTACACATTGTGACCTGCTCCGCATGCTCGAGTTCTTCCGCGTCCATGGGTGACCCTGGAACGGATCCGGAGGTGTCGGAGGAGATGTCACTGAGATTTGGGTGGCTGTGCTGGTGCGTGAGTATCGGGGAGGTTTCGGGCTGGTCGGAGAATGAGGCCGAAGCTGCACGCTTCACCGGCGTTCGTGGAAGAGTGGGGGGCGGAGAGTCCATTGAGGAGAAAGAGGAGAGGGAGGATGGTGGCGATGACATGGCGGTGATCCTACGTGTTTGTTTGGGGGGATCTGATGGTTAGAGAAAGTTTGTTTGTCGAGAGAGAGCTGCCCGACCAATTGGATGAGATGGCTAGGCTTCCTTCCCCCTACCCCCTTAGCCAGGGTACAAGCTTTGGATGCTCGAGATGTGTTAGACGTGTGGTGGTTGGGTTCGGCAGCGAGCAGGGAAGGGTGTTGGCACGATGTTTGGCAAGGTGTCAGCGATGCTTGCGAGGGTCGTAAGGTATGGGTATGGGTATGGGTTTGGGTATGGGTGCCCGTATTGTTTGGTTCCGTGACGGGTGCCGGCTTTTCGTCGGATTAAGCTTTTAGGCGAGTCTTGGCTGTAAGGTTGGTTTCCCGAGCTTCCGGCCGTGGTGGTTAGGGTTGAGGTGGCATTGATTCAATGGGCAAGGACCAGAGTGATTCCCGGAAGTGATAATATTATGGTACAAGTCGGTATGGCCCTTGAAGCTGGTCGGGGGTCTCCTGTTCCTCCATACCATCCCCCTTCCCCACGGCCGAGCAAGGTTCTATATTATATAATGCGAATGCGCGCGTGATATCAGAGAGTGTAACGCACAGCCAGATCTTGAGCCATTCAGAGGCACAAAAGATGGTGGGTCTGCTTACGATGGTCGAGAAATCGAACACGATTAATCATACCGCATAAATTGCTCCCTTCCAGTGGCAAAACCATGCGTGATGGGTTCGTGACTTTTCCAACTGTAGTAAATTGCCAACGCCTTCGATTTGGTTGGATGGTTCACACTGGAGGCCCCTCCTCTCTCACTTGGATCTCGACTCCTCGGAAGAGCTAAGATAAGCGTGACATGTGGTCGGTTGCTGCAAGCGCCAATTCTTTGCGTGAGGCTCCCAACCTCAACTGGTTCCAGAATCCCGATGCAGGAACACCAGGACAAAAGACCGTTGGATTATTGCTCACTCTTGCAATGGGAGAATCATTCAATCGTTGAGCTGTGCGTGAGCCTTCCCCCCTATTCACCGGAAAGGGTTATCGTCATATTTGCGCGTGACTCTTATGCGGGTAAACCTTATTTCGACCGCTTTGAGTCGCGCGTGGCGGGCGGACTAAGGTGAAGGGCAAAATAGGTCGCTTCCGCCGTCACAAATGGTATTCTTCCGAGTTCCTCTCCGTCCAACCCCCCCGCCTTTCCCGCTGAGCCCTCACCACGCCTGCCAAAGCTCGTCCTGCCTACGTCTACAAATATCATACCGGTACACTTTCTCTCCCTATCCTCACCACTTCCTCTCCGGTGGCAAACCGTCACTCGCTGCGAAAACAGTATTTGTCATGTCGTCAAAGGAAAAGCCGGGGTCGCCGGCCCCTCAGTCATCTCGAGAGCCGAAGGATGAGAATGAAGACGATGAGGAGGAGATAAACTTAATGAATGCCTTCATGTCTGGGGAGAAGACCTTCTATTCGCCCTTGCCGCCAGTAAAGCCTACGTCCACCAAGCCGTCTGGGAGTAGGAAGCGTGAGCGATTCCCATCCATCTTTCGTGTCGATAAGATGCTTATTGTCGTCCAACAGGTGTCGCGTTCGCCGAGCCCAGGGAAGAGCCATCAAAAGCACCTAAAATGGGTACGTCTTCGCCCTTCCTGCCCTTCTACTTCACCTAAGGTCATATCCGTTGTCATGTTGCTGGCGAAAAGCCGGTCGCCCCCGCAAACGCTTATGCCCCGTTGTGTTTGGCGAGACTGCTCCTCATTCTCGGCGCGTGTGGCGATGTGGCAATCAATGACCACATTGCGGGCTTTAGGATAGGGGATATTAATGCTGACTTTTCTCCTTTAGAGCACAGGCAGATTCCTATGCCTGCCGAACTAATGGTTCCAAACTCCCGTCGTACTCCTTGGAAGGCGTTAGTTCCCCCACGCTCCCTTTACCAACGATGCCCGTTATTCCCCGATGGGAAATTGTCCGTCAATTTCTCTTCCTGTTTATAACTCCCTTGATTATATACGCTGACCATGTTTTTTTTTTTTTTTTTTTCTTCTATAGCCCGAAACACCGTGGGTTATATCCTCGATCCTAGAACTTTACCTTATGGTAGCCAACAGACACTAACTCCAGCTCCTTCGCAATAGCAGATAGTTTGCCTTGTACCTTGAAAAGGCAGAATCCCAATTACTGGTGGTCGGCAGTCACACCAGAACATCGGATTCCTCCAGTCCTCAATGAGAATGAGTTGATTCTCCCGCTCCATCCCCGCATCCTCAGTGTCTAAATTTTCTCTAGGAGCGCAAATAATTCACGACTGGGAAATTCTTCACAAGGGCGCCTCGGCTCCTGAGTTCATATCATAGCAGCATGTATCAAGTGTCTCCCGGGCCAACTTGGACCAATACGGTGATAGTACATAGTTTTTTCTTCCTTCTTCTTTTTTGGGGCAACTAGGGGGCTGGGTGGCATGGGCTGTGCGTTTGGGTCTCATTTTTCCACAAAACTATTACTTGGGTTTCACTACATTATCATTTGTTTTTTTCCTACAGCGTGATTTTCTTTACATTTTATATTCTACAAACTATTTCCTCGCGCCGCATCGGCCGCGGGAAATATTTCCTCCAATTCCTTCCTGCTCCTTACTCACGACCTTTTATCCATTGGTCCAACAAATTTTCCATCTGCGCTCAACATCACGATCCCAACAGCCCCGCAGATGATTTCGGTCCCTCCACATTTACCAGATCATCACTCTCCCCAATTCCTACATCTATTCCTGCGACTTCCGGTTCGAGGAGTCGGTTCACAGTCCTCCAAACAGCGAAATGCACGCCCCCAAAACATTGTCTCCCACTATTTCTTCCCTAGGATACGGGTAATTAATTCCCCCTTCTGTCTATTAATCTGCTCCGAATCTAAATTGAGCGGTATGGAGACTGACATCGTATAAGCTTATGGAACTGTGGCGCTGGGCTGCCGGGCGGAGAAATCTCGGATTTCCGGGTTCTTGGGAGAGTGGTTTGCGTAAGGAACCGCTTAATATCACCCGCCGGTGTACTCACTTTGGCACTAACTCATGACATAGGAGAGAAGAAACCCTATACCTGGCAAATTCTCGAATTGATGGGACAGTGTATTTGTTTTTGGCTTGGAATATATAGGGTTAGCCAGAAAGGAGCAAACCAGTCTGAGAAGTTCAAGAGATCCGAGCGGGCCGTTGGATTTAAGGGGGAATCGGAGGGGACTAGATTGGAGAGGGTATTCTATCATGATAGTGAAACCCACCATATCCTTTGGTGGTACCCATTCCCGCAGCCGTCCTTGGACAATACTCAGTAAAGGAAGCAAACAGCAAGCTGGACCTTCCCGCACCCCAGACATTCAGTCTCAGCGCCCGTCCTACAGTTTGACGTGCAAGCGCTATCCGCCCTATCATAGAAAGTAATACGTCCAACCATCAAACCCCCAACAATCGCAGCGTCAAGAAACCATCAAACAACCGCGACTCACCAGCTGGAAACCGCCGCGGCCGTTACGGTGTTCATTGGGATAATCAAATGCCCGCCGTTGCCGACGTTATCAGGGTTCATCTCCATGATGCACTTGCCACCACCCGGACCCGTGAGAACCCGGCAGAAACCATCCTTGAGGACTAGGATCGAAGTGGTGTTGGATGTCCGGGCTGTTATATCACTCTTTATGCAAACGGGATGCCAATGATTTCTGTTCATAGTTTCTACTATCTACTCTCTCTCATGCCATGCCATACTCACATTTCTTTTGTCCACGAATCACTGTACATAGATACAATGGAGGCGAATAGATGACGCCCAAAGTATATTTCCGAGTAGATGTGTGCGGCGGTGCACTCTCCTAGTCGGTGTGTCGCAAGCAGAAGACGCTGGTCAAGGGAGGGACGGTGCCAAAGGGCGGAGGGAGAGAAGAAGGCGGGCCAAATTCACCCGGACAATCTCGATGAAAAGTTCACAAAGAAGGAAGGCTCGCCTGAGGTCACCGCAGGCGATATCATAACGCCCCACAACGATATCCCCAGAACCCCTCAGCTCACCCATCACCAAACCATACCTCCCTGCCAAGTTCCAACTTTTTCACCCGCAATAATTCGGATGGGGTGTATACGATGATGCATACAGTTCACACCAGCCAATCAAGTTTCAGCAAAAGCGAGCGCGCACACGAGTGATCCCCCGTGAGCACCGGGATCTCGGGCGGTGGGTGGGTGGGTGGGTGCGATAACCTCCGATACGGGCACCGCATAGTAAGTGGGTTTCACAAAGTGGCGTTTGTGGAGTGAATGAGTCGTTGAGAACTTGAGATTGGATCGATGGGTGGAGGGGGAAGGTGGGGAAGAGGGCTTCCGAGGCTGTGCCGGTTTGCCCTGTCCGTGCTATGCCGCGTGATGGGCATTGTATCATACATACTCGGTTTGCACGGTTGTTGTCGGGTTATGACTGATGGTATGATAGTTCGGCTATCATACTGCATCTTATCATATCGTATCGTACTGCACTTTTGTGGAAGGGGTGTGATTATTATACTCGAGTGCCGTACCGATACTGTACTTCCCGGATCAGGTACAAGTACGAATGTGGTACCGGGTAAGCTGGTGGTTTCGGGCTATCTGCGGGATGTATCTGATAGGTATTATCACGGCTCCAGTACAGTAATAATTTAGCTGTGGCATCTTGTCAGGTATGACTGATACTGCACCCGCGATACATCCGATACCGGGACCAACGCTGTACCACATAGTGCCGTGCCGTACGCTACCGCTGCAATCCGATCGCGGGTTATGATGAATAAAAAGGGCTCATCCTGGGTGTCGGTATCCTTTCGTTCGTTTTCGAGCACAAGGCTGTCTTTTGGACTACGGGATCCTTTAAAAATTTAGTTATTGCCACCCTTGCCGTCGTTAGTACGCAACACTGCTCATTACTAGGAGAATAGTGCTCGAGTACCGTACCGGTAGATGTATTTATTAGGGGTAGGGTGGTAGTATTGGGATAAACAGGGGGAATACAGAGGCTAGTGCAAAAATTCCTTCATTTGTATGAGTTGAGGCTCCCGGATACTGAAAAGGAAAGTAGTGCCTACTGTGATATGGCCAAGCGAATTTAATATCAAATTTAATATATCTACTCAAGTAGGCATTTGTTTTTCTCTTCGTTTTCGCATAGACGTCCACCCTCCTCTTGCGTTTCAATGCTTCACCACTGACCCAAGTGCTCGAGTACGGTAATTGAGTATTGTATGATAATTATCATACCAGTACCCATGCTCATACTCAAGCACATACTTCAGGACGCCCATTACTGCAAGTACGCTGAAAACGAATGAGAACTACAGCAGTAACTCAGAGCACGCGCTGTCTTGGGCGGTCAGAATGAATCAGCCAATCCACCGCACCCTTGCATCCGGGAGCGACCGTTGGACAGCAGTGTACCTTATTAATAACTACCAATAGCTGGACGCCCTCAGCCGCACCACAATAACCCACCGCGTGTTCCACTCCGATCCGTTCCATTCTGCTCTCCTCTCGAGAGGAAGAAGGAAGGAGGAAAGGAGGGAGAAGAAAGAAAAAAAAACCCCAATTCCTTCTTACCCCGCGCTAAAAAGGCCAATATCAGAGCATTTTGTTTCGCAACGACAACAAGTCACGGGGAGTATCATGGCTCCTCACGAACGGTCCTCGTTGTTCTCGGGTGGGTGGGGAAGTGAATACGGTTCCTACCACCGCTCCTACGGCCCCCGCTGTCGCCAGGGGGAATCCATCGCCCGGTTTTTCAAGCTCGCTCTCATATCTTCTTGCTTGGCGGCCGCTCTGTACTTGTACTTTCCTTGGGGGCAATTCCAAAGTACTCACCCGTTTCTCTCTTCCCGCACCTTTTCTTTAGCGTGCGGGGTGGCTGACTGACTGACTGACTGACTGACTGACGGCAGGAGCACAGCCAGTTCTATACACGCACAAAATCGGTGTGATAGGAGCCGGGCCGGCGGGGCTATCGGCGGCGTACCACATCCACCAGTATGCCCACAAGCGTGGGATCCCTGTCGAAATAGGGATATATGAAAAGGCCCGAGTGGGCGGGCGAGTGGCGGAGGTCGTCGAGATCGGCGGGGTGGAGTATGATGTTGAAGATTTGGGCTTCCACACCTCTGACCGGACCATAGTGGATCTTGTGCGGAAGTTGGGAGAGTGCGATTTGGGAATTTGGTCCACGGATCCTGGGTTGGGATTGAAGAGGGGGAGTTTTAAAGTGTATTCTAACCAAATATCTCCTCCCCACGTGCTGCGGTAATAGAGCTAAGTGTGGAGAATAGCTACGACGGCCATTCCAAAATATTTGACCGGACACCCCCAAAGAGCTTCCTGGAAGACTGGTGGCACTCTTTTCAACTCTTTCTGAGATACCATCATTCCCCGCGCACCGTCAATGATCTCTACACAAGATCCGTCAAGGCCTTCTCAAAGATTTACACACAAACCGAAGACCCCAGCATCACAACGAATTCCAACCTCATCCAGGATCTCATCCAGCGGCTCAACTTGGAAGCGGAAACGATAACCCCAGCGTCGGTATATCTGCATCAGAAAGGCGTGTCAGATTCCTTCTCCCGCGACCTCGTAAATGCGTGGGCTCGCGCTGCCACGGGGCAGAACCTTGGCAGCGTGAACGCATTCACCGCGTTGCGGAGCTCGTACACGGGTACTATTGAAATGGCCGTCGGTGAGAGGACGGGAGCACTGTTCGATTGCCTACTGGCAGCCTCCGCGGCGCAAGTCATCCCTATGGAAGTTACCCGTGTACGTAGGCATCCACCAAGCTGGGACGGGGAGTGGACAATTACCTCCTCTCTAGAAATCCCTTTCACACCCGAGGGTGAGGTCGAGGACAATAGGAAGTTTGAGGTGGACGTTGCCTTTGACCACGTAATCCTTGCTGCGCCGTTCTATTCTTCGAATGTATACTTTGAGGGGGCGCAGCTCGACGCTATCCCCCACTTTATGAATTACACGACGCTACATGCTACCCTATTTATCGTAGACTCGGGGAAAACCATGGGTGGATCCTGCAAAAATATTTTGACAACACTACAACCAGGACACTTTTCAGGAGGCCAGCTCAGGCCTGGCCCCGAAGACGGCGGCAGTGCGGGCGTTTACTCCATACGCCCATGGCGTATGATAGAGTTGAATGGTAGAGTCGTAGAGGTATACAAGGCCCTCTCGCCGGAAGAGATAGACAAGGATCGCATCATGCACGTGTTGCACGCCGTGGGCTGTAGCCACCCTGTTGAAATATTGGCACATGTTGAGGTTTGCCCCATTACTATCTACAAGAAAGGAAGGAAGGAATCTAGCTGATGGATGGGTTTTTTGAAACAAAAATCAAGATCGGAAATGCCTACCCAATCCACCACCCCCGCACCGCATTCTCCCACAGCAGACTCGCGGAGGGCCTCTGGTACACCGGTGGCATCGAGGAGATAGGCAGCACCCTGGAGCTAAGCGTGCTAATGGGAAAGATGGTTGCTGAAGGACTTGTGCGGGGGCTCAGGAAGTTTGATCTCCCGGCTAAACCGATGCAAGAGGGGGAGGCGAAAGAACCGGTGAAGGAGGAGCATAGGGAAGGGGACGACGAGGACGAGGATAAACGTCCCGGAAGGCCAGAGAGACCAGAACGCCCACAGAGGCCAGAGAGACCAGAACGCCCGCAGAGGCCAGAGAGGCCCGAAGCCCTAGTCAATGAAAACTGGCCCGAGCGTCCTGAACACACACAGGCATTGGGAAACCAACTGGAGGAGGAGGTGATGGTGGTGAAGGAGGGCAATGGAGACGATACACCTCCCAAGAAACCGGACCATCCGGATTGGCCTGAAAGACCCGGACGACCGGAGCGTCCTGGGCGCCCCGAGAGACCGGGCAGACCTGAGCGTCCTGGGCGCCCCGAGAGACCAGGCAGACCTGAGCGCCCCGAGAGACCGGGCAGACCCGGGGATGACTCAAGGCAGCCCGGTGACGGGGGGAGAGTGAGGAGGTTTTGAGGATATGATTTGTTAGGTTTACGATTTTTTATTTTTTTCCTTCCCACGATAGTATTATTATGATTTTCTTATGTCAAGGGATTGAAATTGCTGGGCTGTTGGGTTTATTTACTGTTGGCTATGGGTTCTGGGAATACCCTAGTTGAGGATTTTAGGCTTGGTTCTGCCAATTTCAACGATTTTAATTACTCCGCGTCCTGTTCATGGTAGTATCTTGTTGGCAAGTACGAGTAGTCGTTTGGCTCTTCAGGCGTTAGTTGCTACTCGGCGCCGCTTACACCTCATTCTCCTCGGAACAATATCGCACGAGAAAACGGGTCCCAAGATTTCTTGGTTGACCCGGTTCAATTTGACGGGTGTGAATGTTCTCCCTAGCCCATCTCGGATTCACGTGAGGTCACTCGGCAATATCTTTGAACTTCCACTTGAAAACGTCCGATTACTGCTCAATGCCCCTCAATTTCTCCTCCCTAGCGCAGACATACCAACGGGTATCTTTTCCCAAGAAATTATAGACAAAGGAAAACCTCACTTTTCTCCCGTCACGCGGGTAGCAGTTGTAGCATCTACCGTGGTCATGGTGCTGACACTAGGTTTCTCGGCTACCGGCGGCACTGCTATTCCCGTGAGAGTAGCATCCTCCTCCTTCTTCTCCTTCGCCTTTGATGCTGATATTAACTTTCCGCTTGTCGTTCCCGGGTCTTCCGGCACAGCGTCAAACCGGGCCTTGTACACTTCCCGTCCAGTTATCCCCGGCAGTGGGACATAGAAAACGGCTCCGGCGTGTACGCTGGTCTTCGCAATATCGGGGTCCAATTGAACTAGTTTCCCCGTGGTAATGACAATACCCTCTCCTACAAATGCCGGGCAAGCAACCTGCTTACTGGTGGGGACCTCAATAATTCCCTTAACATCCTTCGTCTTTGGGTCGATACGCAACACCTTGTAGCCACCCAGCATGGCCACCCAGAGATCGCCGTCCGAAGATATGGCGAGGCCGTCGGGGGCTCCAGGCCCGTGCTTCTCTTCGTCAAATTTGACGAACTCTTGCTCGTGTGAGATACCGCCTGTTTCGGGCTCGAAGCGATATGCGAATATTGTCTTGAGTTGGGTCTCGACAAGGTAGAGGGTGCTGTTGTCCGGCGAGAAACCGATGCCATTGGGAATGGCGACAGGGTATTTTACATGATTGAGGTGAGTGGTAGGGTCGCTGCGGAAGAGTGTGCCTTCGTTTTCCGGGGGGCCCAAGTCGAAGCTGTCATACCATTTAGCTGATAGGTCGGGGGCGAGTGAAAGCGGGTGCTATCGTACCTTCTCATAGAGCCAGCCCAAAATCTCCCCTGCACGTCAACTGCCCCGTCATTGATCCGCATAAGATCCTGCTTATCCTTATCACCCGGGAACAGGGTATTGATATACTCCAACTTTCCCGTCTCGATGTTCACTTTTCCAAAGCCGCGTTTAGCCCCAACCGCCAAATGTTCTTTATCCTGTTCCCCGCGATACCGGTCATGATCCCCTCAAATCAGTCTATCCACTCCCCTCTCGCAAAGCAGCTTCCCGGGGCATTATAGATACGTACTCCGTCAATCAACGCAAGACATCCCACAAGATCTCCAACCTCAATCCGGTTGAGGCTCTTCCGGCCCTCTCCCACATTGAAACCGTATATCACCGAGCGGGGTATGTCCGTAAACCAGGTGGCTCCCGTGTCCTCGTCGTGCACCGGCGACTCGGGTAAACAAAAGTCTTCGAGGTGGAGGATGGGCTCACCGGTCCTTGCGATTACTTTGAAATTCGGCGACATGTTTTTGATGGGGGATGTGAAATCGGTTGGGATACGAGTGGAGGAAGGCGCCACTAGACGTTTATATTCGCAACCCTGGCAGCTTATACGGTAATGCTGTACGAGTACAGGTATATCGAGGGGCATGAAAGCGGGAGGGGTAGTGGACGGAAAGTTTAGCCTAAACAACCTAAAAGTCGGGAATCCCCGCTTGCGGCCAAACTGGGGGTGGGGAGGGGCTTCAATACCCTGATTGTGGATAGTCTGCCGATATCTCGTGATTCTTGGAAGGGTTGTTTACCGTACCGAGTTTGGCAATTGCGCTATGCTTGTTTTGGAAATCCACAGGAGGTCACTCGACAATCTGTGCTCTCCCTGAAGCCCCTACAGGGTGCAGTCCATTCTTATCTTATCTTGGTGGGGGGTGATGGCCCGTTCTTAATCGCCCGGATCCCGAGTCAGCCGCCGGCATAAGAAGCAGATGTGCAGAAGAATATAGATGGATGAACAAGGTTGGGGGTACGGACAATGGCGTTGGCTTCGCAGTCGCTGCAATTGCGGGAAATGGCTCAGTTCGTCCGGAGGTGTATTCCAAAACATTATGTGGAATCGCGGAATGGATCAAATAAGGTAGATGGTGATGATGGGGCTCTTTCCTGTAACTGGGATGGGGGAGAAATTAGGTGGTAGGCAGCGTCTTTTTGCAATTGGTTGAACAGCTGCAGAAGCAATTAAGATGTACACGCAATTCATACTCCAGCATGACGAGACAAGTTTGTTAATTCTCGGCACCCGTCTCTACGGCCTTCACTACAGCGATATGGGGGTGTGATAGGCAGCAAATTGAAATCCGGTCGCATTGGCGGTGGATTAGGGAATGCATCCAGAGTGCGCGTGGTACTATTTTATAACAAAGTCAATTTGCGCCATTTCCCGCCATCCTTTCCCCAAGATCCGACGTTTGACCAGCAAAACTTCGACCAACCATATGTGAGAACAACCAGCATCCGAGTGTAGTGAGTCCATAAGTTTATATACTCCACCTTGAATATACAAGAAACAGGCCATGACAGTATTCCCGTCACACTGTTCTATCCACCCTAGCCCTTTCCGCAGCTAGCACCACCCTCCCCTCGGTATCTCTAAGCTCACCACTCTTCCTGCCTTTCATCCTCTCGAACCGCTGCCTCTCCCTCCGCTGCCGTTCGTCTTCGCCATCGCTTGTGTATTCTCCTTCGCTGCTGGACTCCCATGCTTCATCACCAGGCGGTCGCCTTGAAGCCGAACCAGCACCCCCGGCATGCCTTGTAAGCCGTGTATTTTCATCGTGGTCGGCCCCATCATCAGCAACTTCACACTCAGGTGGCTCGATCCATCCTGCAGGCACTACACATGGCAGTGCGACGCCGATGCTAGCCGCACGGTTTAGAAAGGCCGGGGCTGCTTGCCCGGTTAAGGCTATGCAGAGGTGCGAGGTGAAGTGGTTGCAGTTCCGGGTAAGTAGATTATAAGTAGGACCTAAAAACTCGGTGGAGGCCTGCTCGCTGTGAGTGAAGTGGCTCGACAAATGGTGGGATGGCAGGGAGGTAGAACTCACATCTCGAATTATTTCCTCAATCTCCTGGTCGCTAGCATAGGTAAAACCATGCAAAATTTCCGATCTGAAAGTTCCTCCCGGAGGCTCCGTTTTCGGTTTCGTCCAGTAGACACCAGTCAATCCTCGCCGGTCATGGCCGCCGAACGCATACTCTCGATCGTTGATAACGACACCAGAGTGGAGGAGACCGACACCGAGGGTCCAAACTATACTAGATAAACGGCCGGGCGGGAGAAGATCGTAAACGTTGATTATTACTTTCTTCTTCCGGAGATTCTGCGAGCCCGAACTTCGGGACGGCGGAGGCATCGTTGGTGTCAAATTTCGACTTGTTGCTGCCGCTGCCTGACTTAAGGTCGCTTGTCTGGTTAGATCCCAAGCTGACGTGATAGAAGAACTGATTGCGGGCAGGGAGGGGAATTAAGGAGGACTACCGGTAGAGGACATGTGTCGAGGAGGGAGAGAGAGGGTGCTTTGAGGGCTAGGTATTGTGGGCTCATCGAAAGGGGGAAGTTTATAGGGTAGGGCGAAGATCCTTATGAAAGTTCAAGTTAGACCGTGGCGCGGGTGTCCGCCGCAACAGGATTGAACAAAACGCTAACCCGCATAAACTAGCTGCTGGAGCGTTCTATTCCTTTTTTTAACACTCGAGCCCGAGTTACAAGTATTAATACTGTAACATAACCGTGGTCACCCAATCACAGATGAGATAAGCTTACTGCCAAGACATAAATCCTGTTGTTTCCTATTCTGTAACTCCCACACACTGGCGCGGACACACAATGGCTGGAAAGGTTTCAACCCCACCAGCATTTGCTCGCCCCACCTGTCTGTGCTCCCACCTGTAGTAATTCAGAGATTTCTGACTCTGTTATCATACATACCGGTACCGTGCCTCAACAGCCAGCCAGACATAACGAGAAGAGAAGAGCCGCCCTCCCTCTCTTTTCCTTGTGTCTCCCTGCTGTTGAACCCCTCATCCACAACAACGTCTCTCCTTCCTCTTGCCAGACGCAGCTCCACAACAACAATCACTGGTTGCTGTCTATTGAATCTCCACTCTTTCCCTCCAGCTTACCCTTCAAATTTGCATCCGTTCGCTGCTGCCACCGCGGTAATCTCCACCCGCTCTTACGCCAAAAAGGCCAGAAAAATGCCCCCGAAGAAGGCTGCTAAGGAGGAGAAGATTCTTCTTGGGAGGCCTGGAAATAATCTCAAGAGCGGCATTGTGAGATATTTCCTCCTCGGCGGTTATTGCCGACTATATTTGAAACTGATAAATTTCTTTCTCGTGACTATAGGTCGGACTCGCCAATGTTGGGAAATCAACGCTTTTCCAGGCTATCACTAGATGCTCGCTGGGAAATCCTGCTGTACGCATAATCTCCTTTAATTTCACCCCTGCCGTTCCCGTTGGCGTGCTTGGCGGTTGAGTACTTCGACGGTTCTGATCTTCCGACGCCTCTACAGAATTTTCCTTTCGCTACGATCGACCCTGAAGAAGCCCGGGTCATTGTCCCCGATGAGCGTTATGACTGGTTATGTGAACATTACAAGGTACTATACCTATTCTGGCCCGAATATTGTCCCATCTTGAAAAGTGTCCTCGCTGAGATTTTGGACTAAAGCCTGTCTCCAAAGTCCCCGCCAACCTCACTGTTTACGATATTGCCGGCCTAACTCGTGGGGCTTCTACTGGTGCTGGGCTCGGCAACGCGTTCCTTTCGCATATCCGTGCTGTCGATGCTATCTTCCAGGTTGTCCGTTGCTTCGATGATGCAGAAATTATCCATGTCGAAGGAGACGTTGATCCCGTCCGCGATCTTCAAATCATCAATGACGAGCTCAGGATAAAGGATATCGAGTTTGTGGAGAAGAATCTGGAAGGGCTGAAGAAACAGACTGCGAGAGGCGGTCAAAGTCTGGAGATGAGGAAGCTGAAGGAGGAGCAGGCCATTGTTGAGAGCATTCTGAGCTGGTTGGTGGATGAAAAGAAGCCAGTTATCAAGAAGTCTTGGGGGAACAAGGAGGTAAAATTATTCAAGATTTTATTGTATCTTCTCGGGCACACACTCCCTTCCATTACATGACGACAAAGAGTATCATACTCGATCATTAAAACCCAGCTCGATGAACAGCCTCGCCAATTACAACGCTTAGAGGCTCGTATTGATATGGATTTTTAATCTGATAATAATTCTCTACATATCCGTTTTTCAGATCAGCGAATTATTCTTTCGGGCTAGTGCTGACTTGGGCAACATTTATTAGGTTGAAGTAATCAACAACCTTATGCTTCTTACAGCAAAACCTGTTATATTCCTAATCAACCTTTCAGAAAAGGACTATATCCGACAAAAGAACAAGCATCTTCCCAAGATCAAGCAGTGGATCGATGAGAATTCTCCCGGCGATCCGATCATCCCGATTTCTGTCTCTTTAGAGCAGCGGCTCGCTGGTTTATCGGACGAGGAAGCTGCTGAGGAATGCAAGAAATTGGGCACTAAGAGCGCTATCCCTAGGCTTGTGGTGCTCATGCGAAATGTCTTGAACCTCATCAGTTTTTTCACTACCGGACCTGATGAGGTTCGGCAATGGAGTATTCGAAAGGGCACCAAGGCGCCCCAGGCTGCTGGAGTCATCCACACAGGTTTGTCCTCTTGTTTAGTCACTGCTGCTAAGCGCCTTCTGACTTTTTGGGAATAGATTTCGAAAAGACTTTTATTCAGGCTGTCATTTTCAGGTATGGTGACTTGAAGGAACTTGGCGACGAAGCAACAGTCAAGTCTAGCGGAAAGCTTCTCACTAAAGGGAAGGAGTACGTGATGGAAGATGGCGATATGTATGTTTCCTTAATCCCCTAAACTCCAGTGGCTCACGACGTGCTAACGTCATTTTATAGTGTCCTGTTCAAAGCTGGTGCTGCAAAGGGTTAAATCGTGTTTCCACATGTTTGTTCTCGATGGCATCAGATATAGGGTCACCTGCCGCCAACTCATTGGGTAGAAAAGGAGAGTAATAAAAACACACTCCTCAACGATCTCTATGCGGCTTGTCAGGTGAAGATGTGAGCTATAGATCCTACGGCATATATGTGCTGGGCCACACGCATCGTGTCATAGGTAAGGCTTAAAGCTTCTTTGCCTCAGTGCTTCCCGCAAACCTCCGTACACGATGTCGGTGCGTTGGAGGTCAGTTCCTGTGCAAACTGGTCTCCCGTGTGTGCGGTGTGGAATCACAATCGTGGAAATTGCCTCGTGTCCACATGAACTATCCCACAGGCGTTCGACTGCAACTCACATGTTAATCCACTACGCGCGCCATATAATATATCGATCCCGCAGAGCACATCACATCACATCACTATAGGCACCATCTCTCCACAAATTCAACAACCAATATCCTCACTAACCCCCTGTCCTGATTCCTAATACCCTGACACTTTTTGCTTTTATCTTTCCTAAGAAATAAAGGTCATCAAATCCCATCCCAAAATTCAGCATAAAAAAACAATGTAGCGACCACCGGTAAGGAACACATCTCCACAGAAGCATAGGGAAAAGGCTCCAGCTGCGGCGCCATAACTTACTCTCGAGCGATTAGCAGAGGAAACAATTCCACAAACTCCGTAGAAGAAAAGAGAAAAGAAAAAAGGGGCGTCCGCCCCCTTTATTCTCGGAAAACTCCTACAATAAAATCGCTCTTGAAATGAGTTTTTTTTTTTGTGTTTTTTAAGAGTGGGGTTGGGGTGTTGGTGTGCTTATATAGATGGTCGGCAGCGCTTGCCAAGACTTTCGGATAAAGGGGACAAAGAAGGAAAAAAGAAAAAAGGGAAAAAAGCAGTCGGGGTGGGGTAGGGTAACTGGCATGGGTAGACTATATAGACAACCGTGAAGGAAAATGTTGTTGCCTTTTTTCTTCTTCCTTCTTCCTTTCTTTCTTTCTTCAAGTAGAAAATATAAATCCCTCTGAAATATGCTAGAGCCTATTGTCTACGTCTGAGGGCATTTGGGTGTGGACAACAGAGGGAGAGTGAGATCCTGGTACGGGCCCCAAGTGTTACTGGCTTCTGCAGGTTGTGGAGGTTGGCCGGGTGCGGGTGGAGATAATCGTGCTTTGCAGTATTGTGCTCGCGTTCGAGAACGTGGACCAGGTGGAGTTTAGGGGAGTATTGTATTATTAATGATTGATTAATTACAGGTTATGAATTGGAGGATCTTTGTCCTAGCATCATATCTACTATATGATATGATACATTTTTTTTTCCATCCCACAATATGATTACATCATGGCTTTATTAACATCCACGCTAGATCTATGCCTTCTCGGCGACTTTAATCCTGCCCTCCCTGCCGTCGATGTAAAAAGCTATTTCTTTAATGTCGTCGTCAAGTGGTACGTCCTCACTCCCCTCCTCGGGTGAGATGTACTCCATCTGCACCTTCAACGGCGCGATGCCAAACATCCTGCCAACGAGGCCTCTGAGCGTGGACACCGGCAATGATTTTGGGATCTTCTTGACCAATGGATCCTTCCCGTCTGGTAGGAATTCCAGATCTATGAGTCTTGATGCTAGGGTCTTTTTTTCTTCCATGCTTCTGTATATGATGGGTTTTCCGTGTACTGTAGTTTGTTAGCTCTGCGGGCATTTAAGGGGAGAGAGGTGCCTACATTTGCATAATTCCTCCCAGCGTTTATGATCTCGCAAAACAGTGTCTTCCATTCCTTCCTCGACTTTCGCCATTTCCTTCGCTATCCGGTTGAGGTAGTAGAGCTCTGCATTAGCACGCTCGGCTTCAGTTATCTTGCTGTAATTCAGCATGGTGACCCTCCCAGGCGTCCTGGCTACAGCAAGCATGTGCGCTTCTTCTAGAGGTGTGCTGCTAAATAGCGGGTTATGTGAGATCCTCAGTGATGTTAAACATGGGAATAGAGGTGGGAGAAGGTCCAGCAAGGGGTATGTCCCTAGCGAGTTAAAACTAAGGTCCAAATGCTCGAGAGACGGGAATACTACGGGAGAGGACTCAGGAGAATGAATTGTCGAGATGGTATTATGCGCTAGAATCAACTTTTTTAGCTGAGGAAGGTTGGAGAGCGGGAATATTGACGAGAGGGATGTGAAGGCGTTCTGCTCAAGGTTTATTGTTGTTAGTGTGTGTGGGAGTGTGATAGATTTGGGTATTTCGGTGGTGCTGTTGCTGGCTGAGAGAAGGGTCTGGATTTTGGGGAAGAATTGGAGTATGTGGACTATCTGTGTTTGTATATTAGTTTGAATATGTGTGTAATAGGGGGGGATGCGAGACAAACGTCGGTCCAGTCAAAAAGTGTGTTGTTGATTTCCAGACTGCATACACCTTCGAACGGGGGGTCTCCGTCGCCGACCTCCAGGGAGGAGAAGCGATTTCCACTGTGATTGCCATTAGCCTTTCATGGGCCTTTCCATATCCTAGCGTAGATATAAGTACCTAATCCTCAACCCCCTCAACATCTTCAACTCCCTACAAACACCCGCAATCTCCTCCAGCCCCTCCCAAAGATTCCTGGAAACATCCAGTTCCTCAACCTCTACCCTCAATCATTAACACTCCCATCCCCTCCCCTTCCCAAGAATAGCCAGACTCACTAGGGCAAGTATTAAGCACCTCCGAGGCCCCATCCCCACGCACAATCCTCATCCCATCCAGAAGCACAACCTCCAACTCCCTCAACCGACCTAGTTTCTCAAGGATTTTATCAAACCCCACTTCTTCGAACACCTTTGTGGCCGACAGACTGATTGGCTTCCCAATCTCGAACGAGATGTCCTTCTCAGTAGTATACTTATTCCTCAGCGCCTCAAGAAAGGTAGTGGGTGGGTCAGGAACACGGGTTGTTCGGATGAAGGTGGAGGAGCCGGGGAGCTTTGCTATATATCAAAGGCTGGATTAGTACCTAATTTCTGTGCTTGAAGGAGAACGGGGGTCACCTTCAAAGTACCTCTTCCCACCATGCTGGCCCGAGTGTTTACCCCGGGAGACGTTATCCCACTCAACCCCTAGCCATTCACCCTCGGTGCCGGTTACGGGCCCAATGTACCGAATGGTACACAGGCTTCCGGAATAGCTTAGCCGTTGGCCGATGTGGAATGTTGACATTTTGGATTTGAGGTTGGTATTGTGTCATTTGCAGGGGAACTAGGCGTTGGTTGGTGCTTCTTCAACCGGGTAACGGGATCATGAGGGGTCATTCGTGAATTCCTGGATTAGTGTGATGCTTAAAGGATTAGATTCTGCGGGGGTAGGGTCGTTGATGGATCTACAACACAGCCCGAGGTAGGCCGGGCGGACCGGAGGGTGTGAATGAAGAAGGTATTTTGGTTCTACCCGCTATTGTAGCACGTTTTGATTTTTGACAAGATCTGACTCTTAAGTTATCACCTCGGGCCACTTACAAAAGTAATGAGGTGCAGGAATTACCGGGTGGAGGTGTCAAAGGACCTTGCAACTATGATATCCGAAGAGACGATTGATCAATTCCGGGCGTCACCCGAACCCTGATACGAGTGATACCCTATGGTTCCGGTGCCCAATATAATCTGAACAGAAAGGTATACTTACGTGTTCGGCCATAGAACGATGAAAATTTCGCATCCCGTCCGCTCTGCGGTAAACAAGCATCGTATCGTCCGGTTAGTACTACAGTGGGTGACCATGTGGGAATCCCGGATGCTGAACTCTTTTGGCCATTTTTTTCCTCCTATTTTTTTTTTCATGTGTTTAGGAGATTGTCTGGAGGATGGGCTCTAATATATAATGTAACCCCCCCCACTTCTGCACTAGTTTATTTGGACAGGGAGCGTTCTTCTAGGTGGTTGGGCATTGCTCCCCGGTTTGAGCGAAGGCTTTTAGGTGATGGCATGATAATCCTGGTAGTATTCAATTTAAATTTTTATCCTAAGCCATCACCGTAGTAGACTGTTTGTCTGGGTGAGCACATAGGAAGATGTGTGAGCATGTGCGTGTGAATACTTGGAGATGTTGATGTGTGAGCGGAATCATGTGAGCAAGGGTTTGGGTGAACAGTATTTGCATGTTTAGTTGGGGCTGAGCCCTGTTTGTGTTTTGTCTCTAAAACACTTCATGGTTAGCATCCTTTCATGGGATAGAACGAACTCTCTTCTCTACATCCTCCTCCAGCAACCGGCCTTTGCCTCGATCAATTGCGTGCACACCTTTTCACCACTACCATCATTAGGTAGGACATTGTGCCAGGAGAAGTGAGCTCGTTTAGTTGGTCAACGCCGAGCTTTGGGCGATACAAAAGATGGTTTATATATAATTGTGCTGGGTCTTTGTGGACACTCTTTACGGAGCCAAAAGCTCTCTCCCCCTACAATGTGGCTACCCTCGAGGATTTCACGTAATCGCTACACTCCGAGACCTGGAAGCTCTAAGATACTGGTCGTGTGTGGGGGGAAACTAAAAAAAAACTCGGGCCATTGGCTATTACACCCCAGAAAACAACTATTCCTAGAGACTCGCGACTTGACACCGCCCCTAGTACAATAAGAGATCTCAAGAAGCCCTAAGAATCACGAGGGCGGGTATGATATCCCTTACTATGACCACGAAAGTCCAAGGACCTGTAAATTGATGACTCGCGTATCATTACCTTACGCCGCGTCAGGACTCAAAGGTGACTTCGGAGTTTTATATGGGTGTGCCATATTATCATACATGGCGACCAACCACCTTTGCTCTTCTGGTCTATAGGTGGTTACTCTGTTCTGTGGGGTCTTATATTCAGTCTTTCTTTGTTGGTGAAAGATTCTCCCTATGATGTGGTACCTGTTTTCCCCGGCTTTGTTCGGCGTAAGGTGGGGCCTTGGACTTTTTTGTTAGGAGTTGAGGAGATGGTTGGTAACCTATGGTAGTAAATTGCTCTACCTTAGGATTGAGAAACTTGGGGGGAGTCATTTTGGGCTCTAGATGAAGAATTGGCGGGCTGTAAAGCCTGAGCTATCGGCCTGCCGTAGTGGGATTGCATCGTGTCTTGAGTGGGAGAGGATTAGAGTCACTGGAGCCCGGTCTTGCAGCAGGAGGAGAATTAAACTCTCGGAGATCTATGTGTGTGGTTTACTCTGATTCATCGCAACCCATCCTTCATCTATCAGCTGTTGAACTAAAGGGTGTAGCCGCAGGGCATAACATGATATCGTGACAGGGAATCCCCGGAATACCCCCCTCGGACTAGCCAATCACCCCGACTTGCTGATCCACCCATTCATGGTGACAATCAACCTAACCAACTCCCAATCCTCATCCTCGCCAACGTAATCACAGACCACAACACCGGTGCTTCCATCGCCGCGGTCCTTCCCGGCGACGTGATCGATAGCCAGATGTCTCTTTGTTTCAACGTTAACCTTCTCGGCAACATTCTCAGGCCAGCACCCCACCCTCCAGAAATAGCTCGCTGACAAAAAGTTTATAAACAACTGTTTAGTGGTATCCGGTTCTAAGGGCTTCGCCGAACGCTCCAAGTGCTCCTTAACGTAGATGACCTTCTTATCTATAGTAGCGGGCTCCTGCACCTCGCAAAAGTCCTGAACACGACATGTACGGGAGGGCGTATTCGAATCCGGGGTGTTATAATCCCAATGTTCGGCGTTGATGCCGAATTCCTGTATATCGCTTGGCAAGGTGAATCTGCGAAAGAGGATCGCTTTACCACGGACTTGGCCGAGGGTCGGTATGCTGTCTTCCAAGTACCACCGTGAAGCTTCCTTGTCGATGTACCCCTCCTTCAACACCTTTGCAAACTTGGCGTCATCGGCGTCACCGCGGCCTTCCCGCTTTAGCGAGATGATGATGCACTCGTGCGGATTTCCATCCAAGAATGAGTATGCAGCTTTGAGAACCTCGCTCAGGTTCTTAGGTCCCGTCAGAGAGACTGGGAAGGCGCCGTGCACGAGGATTAGGGTGTTTGGGCCGTCAACCTGGCATCTAATGTCGAAGAAGCGGATTCCGTTTTCCAATTGCTTCTTCGGGCCAACAGCCTGGCAGCGAACGGATGGGAGTGCGGTGTGGTACGTTGGGGTATTATGTGTGCCCGGGATGGAGATTAGGCTCAGCGGGGTCTCATCCTCCAAACGCTCCATCCACCCACCCAGCGCGGCGCTGGATAGGAGCGCGAGGTGGCTGTGGTTCCGGTGGAACACCGCGTTGAACCTATGCTCCGTTCCAGGACTCAGGGAGTGCACAGCCGGCGTATGCGAATTCACGTCCGCGCGGAATTTAGCCTCGCCAACCGTGAAGGCCAGTCGCACGACCTCGTCCTTGTTGATTTTGATCTCCGTCTGCACTATCCCAAAGGCCGGTAGGCGTATCGATACATCCTCCTCGGAGAAGGCTTGCGCGTTCTCAGCGATCGCATTGGAAGATGGTTCAGCCGAATGGGGAATGGAGAAGGTCTTCACGACAAAGGACGCGAAGCTGTGAGATAGGTTTCCGATGTTGGTTATGTTCTTTATCGTCACAGGTCGGGGCCCCGTGGGTTGTGGGAAGCGCGACACACGGGCTATGATTATTTCTGTTGAGGAGAGATTACGGATTGTGAGGTTTTCGTGGGCCATTACGGTGGTTGCGCTAAGTGGGGTCCGTGGGGTTCTATCCGGTGAGGCTAGGAGCAAGAGCGAAAGGGATGAGAGGAGGTTGGGATGAAGTACTCGAGTACAAGTACGAGTACATTTGGCGCGCCTAATTAGGGGGGCTGGGGTTGGTTTCGCCTAAGTCGCGGCAGAAACTCTTGAAATCCACTACCAGACCACCAGCAGACATCAATCAACCTTCTGCACACGATGAGCTTGATTTGACAGGCTAGCAGGGTTGCGAAAACCAGTTGATGAGATCCAGCGTGTCCGGTGGGTTGGTCCCATACCGTGTTAATAAAACGCTACTCCCCGAAAGGAGCTTGTCTTTGGAGCCGGCGATTACCTGGCCAGCGGACAGCGGATTTCGGGACTTTTCACCTTGTTCCGTCGGAATGGGGAATTATTTGATATCAGTACGAGTGCTATACCATTCCAAGACTCCGCAGTACGGCGGACAAAGCATCGTCGCGGTATGCTTGGAATGGAGATTGTCCCAAAATACCGTCGTGCTGCGATTATTGTGTTTCTCCAAGTTACATACGGGTACAGTATACTTTGTATTTCACTTCCTGATGGAATGGTGTATTTCTTTTTTTCAGGCGGGATTAGAAAATCTGTTTACGCACACCCGAGATCTCCTATGGTTTTGGTTATTTAGCGGAAGCTTAAAACAAAACCTTGGGTCGCTATTAGTATTTCATTTCCACATCGCAGGTCTACCGACACAACCGATCGAACAGTGCATTTTGTCAGATTGGAGTTAACTTGTTTGTTCGGGCTTGAGCGCCACCGTGAAGCCATCGTAGAGGAGGGGTTTGGCTGAAGCTGAGATTTCAGATCGCTCTCTTGAGATCATTGCCTCACGACAATTTCCTTCTAGAGTAGGGTATTTCCCGCCGTGTGGAAATGTGGGTCCCACGTTATGATACTGTATATCATAGCGGTTCACTACCGGTGCGCCCTCTTAAGCCAAGCCAGGAATAGCCCTCCCTGAATACTCACCAATAATCACTCACCTCGTTCGACCTTCGATTATCAGTCCTAGGTCCACCGTCCCCAGCAAAAAATTAAATTAAAATTAGGATAGCTATACACCAAGTATTTCATTATCTCCAGAGTTTTTATTATTATTATCCCTCTTCGTGGCAATCGATGCTAATTACCGTAAGGTACTTTCCCAGACGCACACTTATTCCACAGCGCGCTTCAACACCATTTAAACCTTCCCAAACCAGATATCCAGGAAGCCCAAGTGCGATGAAAACATGGCTCTCCGTTGAAATGCTCATTGGAGCATCATAATACCATGATACTCGCCCACTCCGGACAAATATTCATAATAAAGATTAGCGTGGATTCCGGCAACTCTGCGTTACCCGATCCGATATGCCCGTCACTAGGGGGGAACGAATGCCGAAATAGTTTCCGAGATCCCCTGAGACCTCATATGAAAGCGTGTGAACTATCCGGTGAGTGTTTATGCCATTTGAATTGCTGATAATCCCCTCACGTTGTGACTTGATGCGATAGGTTCGGTACTGTGCTGTACACCGCCTGAATCCCTCGGATCTCTGCCGATTCTTGTCACGAAACCCGCTAGTGCTTATGGTGCCTGCTATAATATAAATGAATGGCTCCAGCCACAGAAGTGGTGGTATATGGACGGGGTCACAAAATTTTGGTTGCATATCCCACCTGAGAGGGTCTGCCAAAACGACGAATACAGACTATATATGTGATTCTATCGTGGGTGTTGGAGAGAGACCGGGGGAGCGTTTTCCTCTATAGGTGGATTCATTCTGTCTATTGCCATTTCTCTTGTAAGTATGATACATACAAAAGTTCGAGTTTTCTGGATAACCTGGATTTTGATTGGGGTGTCATAGCTTGGGTCCTCACTCGGGCTAGGTTAAGCTGAGTTTAGGAAGGAACAACCCTTGTAAACCTACTATGGGGTCTCGGAGGTCACGAGTCACGAAATGCTGATGGGGGTTTATCCCCCGGATGTCAATATGATACAACTGGAGTGCTCTTGAGACCGAAGTCATGTGCCTTGCTAACGTTGAGGTGTTTGGAGAAAGACGCTAGAGTTGAAAAGGTTTATAATGCTGTTTCTCCGAAACACCCGGTGTTTCCTCCACAGATGGGACGGCGGGCCAGGAGCGAGCCCGGTTTCGCCTTGTAAACAGGCTACAGAGGAGTAGTCGATCGTATGCTCCTTATCCAGTAAGAGTTTGGCCGAGCCATAATCAGGGAGGAATGATCTCCCGCTACTCACTGCCGGTCGCCAAAGTTAAGGCCAAGGGCATGGCAGCAAAGGCATGCGCATCACGTATCGTAGAAAGTTACTCTATCCGACACATCCCAGGGTGCGCAATCATGCTCAAGGGCGCTCACGAAAATTCTCGCAACCCGCCCCGTCCTATTTCCGGACCGGGAATGGGTTAAGAATCGGTAGCGGGAGGGGGTATCTACAGGGCTCCCATGATGCGTGGGAATCCATCAACTGAGGGAATGGTGGGAGGTGAGGAAGGCCACTATCGTCATCACGATTGAGCGGATTGAATTCCCCTCTCTCGTAGCCTTTGTCCCTCGGTGTTTGCTCCGAGGAAACGTTGAAACCCTCCTCCTCTCCTCTTCTTTTCTCCAGTCCCCGTGGCCCACGTACACCCCCATTCCTACATTAGGCTGATCGCTCCTGTATCGGTCGTTGTGAGTGCACAGGTTTGTAACGGCAAACCTCTCCTCTAACCTTGAGGAGTGAAATCTTGGGACTTCTGACTGGGTGATACCTCATGATTCAACACCTCTCGGTGGATAGCATTTAAGAAGCGAGAGGCGCCAATTAATCCTCCGTGGAATCTCAATCACCCCCCTACCCCCTTTCATCGGACTAACCATATATGATGCCATCCTAAGCCGCTCTTCAATAAAGAACACTCACACCCAATCACTCGGTTAAGAAACAATGTTTCTCAAACGCGGCATGCGCAAACAGCTGTTATTGGGCATACCCATAAGTATCACGTGGTGCACCAGCTACCACTGCAGCGAAAATGGGCAACTCCGGCCCGCACGACACGAGTCACTGTGGCCAAATGCGTGGACATTGGACCAGCCGATCGTAGCCCGCCTCGATATGGGTTTGGCTCTGGTCATAACTCCGAGGGGATCAAGCACTCGCCCGGATCTGACCCCCGCACTCACCTCGTCGTTTATACGCCACGCGGTATATCACTGAGATGATCATATTATGGTGTTTCTGGATGTAGCCGGCATGGAAATCTAGGTGATACTCGCACTCCCACCACCATCACCATCGCCATCCACTACTACCGCACCCAGATGCCTCCCCCCCCCCCCCTTCGATCCATCCCATTCCTGCAAGTTTGCCAAGTCGTGGGATAGCATTTGCCAGTTGCACTCTCCATCCCCCTTGCTCACCTTCCTCTCGCTTCTGGGGTTCTAATTATAACATACCAGTGAGATAATACAGTGGCTGGAAGCATATTACGCCCCGGTTTTGCATATATACGGCTCTGCTATTCCGCAGCGTTGCATGCTGGCCTGACCGGACGAATGGATGAGTGGGTGGGTGCCGTGCCGGACAGACTTCTTTAGGTGTATGATGCCATTCTTGCCTTGCCTACCTGCCTGCTTGACGGACGGGTCCAAGGTAGCTTTTGTGACCGCCCGAACTGGCGCCATGCAAGAAGCTCCTGTCATATCCTCTACCCGCCTCCTTCACTAGAAGTGCTCACTCAGTGGATATGGCAAAGGTCTGACTTGGTAGCTTTGACCGATTCACTCTTTTTTTTAGCCTGCCCGCGAGGAGGGGAAGGACCCTCGGTGGTAAAGTTAGCATGACCGTGCCGTTATGGGAGGAAGAGCTAAAGGCTTTCCCAATCCGAGATCCAATCCAGCCCTGGCACTATAGCTGTGGTGATGCTCGGGGGGCAGTCAAAGGAGAAAGAGAGGAGTCGGGACACCTCTTGCGTTGTCCGTATCCTGGCTAACGATAAAACCACACAGCGTGACAGCCTCCCTCCATTCCCTTCATCGTTCGCACATTGGATTGGTCGGGCATTTAGAATTTTCGGAGGGATGGGTGGAATAATTCCTGCACGCCTGATCAGGTCAGATCAGCACTATTTTTTTTATTTTTTTTCCCTCCTCTTCTTTCCAGCACATTGACGGGAATGGGGCTAGACACAGGCTGCCATGACCGACCTCCTTAGATTACCTGCTTGCTTGCTTTGCTGCTACCGCAAGGCAAGGGAGGTCAAGATGTCATGTCGTGTTATGTTTTCGGACTCCTAGTTTGTCCATGTGCCGCTTACTTCGCGTCCGAGATGAACATCCTAGCTGGCCTGGGTCTTCGCTACCAGATGTCCTACCTACCTACGTGGCTGTTGTCTACATGAGACCAGCTAGATTCCATAACGCCATCATGACTGCTCTCTTTTTTTATTATTATTCTGGAAGAATTTCTTCTCCGCCCCACCCCCCCACCCCCCCGTCGTCGAAATCGAGAATCAGAGCAAGCACCTTAACGTACAGTAGTATGTACTCGTACAATAAGGGGTGCAAAAAAAAAAAAGGCGCTTTGTTTGTTTGTTTCAAAACAATTACCCGCAGGGGAACAGTGCAGGTAGTCAAACAGGTGAATGGGAAAAAATAAAAACGAAAAAATAAAATAAAATAAACAAAAAAATAAGCTCGCTCTCTCGCATCATGCGGGTATATCCTTTCACTTTTCCCACTTTTCCCTCCAGGGAGCTAGCTATCCTATCATTCGCAAAGAATGGCCGTGGAAAGAGAGCCAAAAAAAAAAAAAAAAAAAAGAAATTCCCACACTGTATATTTCTGCATGACAACTAAAAAAGGGAAAAGAGGAGAAAAAGGCTACAAACAGCTTATGAAATACAGTCAATCGAATACAAACCATATGCGAAAATATCATTGACCGTTGAACCATACCGCGGCCCACCTTGCCCGCCTCCTTCCAAATCCCACCCACGGCCTTGACTCGAAGAACCGTACCGTATGACAAGAAAAAAAAACATGCCCAGGACGTTCAAACTTTCCCCATCGAGTAACGCGCTGTTTTACTCCGCTTGTACTCCCGTTAAAGTAAGAAAGCGAGCAAGCCCCGAGACATGTTTCTCCGAATCAAGTTAACACGGGTATAAGTAGGTATGCACTATTTCTTGTACAAGTATTATGTACTCGAGTAGGTGAGGTCCGCCGGTAACACAAGGTCCAAGTTTGCTTCCTTCCTTCCTTCTTTCTTTTTTCCTCTTCCTTTTTTTCTTTCCTTTTTTCCTTTTTTCCCCTCTTTTTCTAAGGCGGCGACATAGAATGATTTTGGAAGGGTGGTACAAGGAAGGAAGGATGGATGGAAGTTTGCTACGGTGCACAGCACGGGGATTATGGATGGAAGAGATGTCGGCCGTTGACGCTTTGATGAATGTTATATCATACTATCCGTACGTTATGGCCCCTGGTTGATAATGTTGTGTATTGGTGTATTGGTGTGTGCGCTCGAGTATGGTAGTTGTCTGTGATTGTGGAGGAGGAAGAGAGAGAGGAGGGGGGGGAGAAGGGTGGTTTTTGGGGTCTGGTGATGCATCTTACCCGCGGAAGCGCGAGTACTGCATTGTGCTGTACTGTACTATACTGTATCGGTGATGGGGAGAGATTATGGGTGGTATTGTGTTGTATTGTATTGTGTTGCGCTAATTGGATTGGATTGGATTGGATTGGATTGGGATTGGACTGAAGCACGCTTCTTCCCTTTCTCACTGCTTTCGCTTGCTTGCCTACCTGTCGAGTTGAGTTGAGTTTTTGCTTGCTTCTTTCATAACCCGTCATATCATACCCACCTACTTGCCTGTCTGCCTAACCCGCAGCAAGATACCACCCATCCTTTTCAAAGTTGGAAAGTTGGGGATGGAGACCACCTCTCTCTCTCTCTCTACCTTATTTTGTCACTTCCACCCCTATTGTGAAGCACTCTCGACCGCATGCATAGATTTTCTTTTTCCATTGTGTTATCCTTCCTTGCCCCGTCACGACGATAATAATAATATTATGATAATATCAAGATGCACGATTTAAGGTATGGTATGGTATGGTATGGTATGGTATGATAGCAGGGGCGCCAGCAAAAGAAGAAACTGGACCTGGCGGGAAGTACCGGTGCTACGATATACAACGAGGCTTTGGAGAGCAAAGTCCTCCAAACGGTTCTTCAATACGTTTTTTTCCTTGGTGTGATTTTGTATGATACTTGACAATTGGAGGAGGTGGGGAGCTATGAGTATTGTGATGTGTGGGGAAGGTAATATTGTATAGTATAGTATAGTACAGAATGTAAATCGGAGGAAGAAGAAGCTTGGATGAGGGATACTGCACTGTACAGTATGATACAATAGTGGAAATGTAATATCGTAGGTGTCAAGATTGTTGCGAGATGTTTTTGTATTATAACCTCTGTTTTGGCATTATGATATCGTGATGGGATATGATGCTCTCCTAATTTATGGGTCCTTTTGCCTATAATACTGCCTTCCTTCCTTCCTTCCTTCCTTCCTTCATTTCCTTTCGCTTCCGGCTGGGTGATTGAAAATGTGTATAATATACAAGTTACGTTGTTTTATAAGAATGTTGTGGTATGTTTTGGTGGGGTATGCCGGAAGATGCATTATTATTATTATTATTCGTTTCAACATAGATGCACGGAATACACTACAGTACACTATCATACTCAAACCCCCCAAGGACCATTGAGAAATCTTCTCCCATCTTCACCAGCTCTTGCTGAGAAATGGTCCTTTCAAGTCTGTTTGTACCTATCTGTGTATCGTACCTAGCATAGCGGGAGGCAAGGTGCGAGGTGAAGGGTATATTATTATCGTATACTTGTGGAGATTGTGCCTTCCGTTACCCGTGAGTGGAAGGCCTATACAGTAATGATAATGACAATACGGTTGTGGAGGTGATCCGGTCGGTTTCCTCTTCCTTCTTCCTCCGGTACTCGTAGCCCTTCTGTTTGTTTGCTGTACCCTTCCTCTCCTTCCCCTCCCTGCCTTCCTGTGCTGCCGTTTTGTCTCTAGGAACTGTGCTCGTGGTAGGTCGGTACGGCGACGGGCAGGGGCATGGTATAAGTATTGGGGGGGGTTGGTGTTTGGATGTTGTTGTTTTTTCCCAAATATATTACTGTATGGTAGCGGTATCATGGAGATTAATACGCACACTGTATTTCGTAGTTGTGCTGTTCCAGACAGGGCGAGCAGCCACGATCGCCAGAGTATGATACCCTATCTGCATCGATTATGATTCGGTTTTGGACAGAAAGAAATGGATACTCGAGTGGGTTGGGAGGCGAAGGGGGTAAAAAAACCGATCAAACGAAGAGAGTTGCAAAGGGAGTGTGAGGTGAATGTTGTTCCGCTCGAGTCCCGCATCCCGAGGACTTCTAGAAGGATCACTTCCTAGACATTTGGAAATGGATTTCTTGGATTCTGCTGCTCACTCTCTGTTAAAGAGAGATGTGACTAGAGAGGACCGTGCTCCCTCGTATAACTTAGTACTGTACTCGTACAGCACAGCACTTGCCCAGAGTTGGCTGAGAATGGTGGTCGGTCATTTCAAAAGGTGCGCTATCATTGCCTCTGTACAGTACTGCCGAGCATCAAATCTCCAGTGATGGCTCCGAGTCTCAAAATGAATTCAGGGAAAATAAAATTCTATTCTGATCGTGATATTACTCTCCCGAGTCTCAAGGCGGGTAGTCAACGTCACAGAAGTTTACGGGGTAGACGGGGACTCTACGACCCGCGATGTATTATAATACATCAAAGATTTATGCACGGCCAATAACTCCAGACCGATATTTGAGTTTCCCACCCCTTTCCCACACCCACACCCACACACACACACACACCAATCCTCAAACAACTACCGTACTCGGGTACAGTACAGATAGCTCCCCCGAAAGTTAAAATCTTAAAACCCTCCTTCCACTTTCTCTCTAGCTCATCACCTTTCGAAGAATCTAGAAGACTATAATAAAAATTTGCCGTCGGGGAGACCTTAGCGGTTTGAAACGGGGGCGGGAGGAGTCAGAAGCTCTCATATTATCATATCATAAAGAATTCACCCAGGCCAGCATACCCTTTCTGCATGTTTATGCTGGGTAACTTCCCCTAACCTCCCCTAAACAGCCTAATTCCGTCTCTCCACACATTTCGTACGATACCGGCGGTTTACGGGGGGGGTGGTTCCGGGCGGTGGAGGTGCTGTATCGTAATATCGTTCCCGTATAGTACTGTACAGGGAATGTGCGGTGGGTAAGGGGGGGGGGTTGGGAGAGAGAATTGATGCCCTCGCAAGGCAGTAACTGCACAGCACCGTACCATACTGCACGCATGGTCGTGTAGAGCCAGGCATAGCATTGCACTCGTGTAATATCACACAGTTGCACGAGTAAGAGCCTAAGCTATGATACGGCAAACTCCGCCCACCATCCAGGTGCCGAGAGCATTGATGGAAGCGCTCGCTCGATTCCTTCGCCCGCTTGCATACGAACAATGTAAAACGGCTCGCCCCGTTTTATTCGAAAAAAGGTTTATGCAGCATTACTGTGCTGTGTGATACCGGCCGTTTTCAACAAAAGTAAGCTCGTTTAATTAGCATATTTCGTTTATGGAAGCTGCTTTCCTCTTCTTCTTTTCTTTTTCTTTTTTTTTCTTTTTTTTCTTGCTTCCTTTCTTTTTCTCCTTTCCCTCTCCCTAAAACCCCCCTCGCGCTTCCGTGCTCCATCATTTTTTTTTTTTCCCCAGCTGTGCCCGGGAACACGAACGGAAAATCCTGTTTGCGGTGGGAAAGGTTGATTGGTGCTTGTATCACCATGACCCATCGCAATTCCCCGGATCGACTCGGGCGTGCCGATTTGGCGACTCATTAATTTATGTTATCATCATTATTGAACCGAGCGTTACAGGGAAGGGAAGGGATTACTGGATGGTCGCTCCGCTCGCCATGATGAGATTTTCCGGAATTGTGGGGGTCGTACGGGTCGTCTGACTAACCCCGTGAAGGGGGCAGGAGGAGGAGGAGGTTAACATGATAGAGTTCCACGAGATTACCGTTGGTTTCAAGTGATCTCACCCATGCGAGCACAGGTATCAGGTATCATGATAAGCTAGTGCCGCCATGTATCATGGGCTGCGGTATCAATGATCGTCGGGGCCGGATTGGAAGTGAAGGGTTCCGGAACCAAGCTCACAGCCACCACAAGCCCCCCTCCCCCTCACCGCAGAGTTTATCATATCATACACGGTCGGTAGGGGGGAACAAGGAGATTGTGCAGTACCGTAAGAGAGCCCGTCCCCGCGCTTCTTCCTTCCAGATCCGCCGAGTGAGCCGGGTATCTATGCTTACACAGTCCATGCATCGGCTACACTAGATTACGATACCACAATCTAAGCCTAATCAACACACCGACGGTGCCCTGCACAGAGAAAATAGTCCTTCCGAGAGGTCTCGTGCAGTGCAAGTTACAATCCCATCTGCCATTGCTATCGAGAGCTCCTCCCAGCGAGGAAGCAGCATCCCCAAAACTCTCCCGAGCAACTCGTTACTCATCAACCCTCGCTGCCCTACTACTCCCCAGGCCGAAGCTGCAACGCCCCAAAGGGAAAGCGGTAGACTATATACTGTACAAGTGCATGCAGCAGTGAGGTGATTTTGGGATAACAGAAGATAGGCATTGTGGAAAAAAAAAATGAAAAAAAAAAAAAAGTCCTAGAATAACGATATATCAATCACTCCCTCTCATGGTCCTTCACCATCATCATTATGGTCACCTCGTCCTCCTCAGTAGCTTCATTGCGAAACACCCGTGATCCCTAACCACATTCAGGATCCGACGTGAGGCGAATTTTTGCCAACTAGGCCTTCAAAGAGAATATCGCACAATACAGCGGAGACGTAGCAACCCCGCTCTTGACCAACTTACCCCGCAAAGTTTGTGTTTGCGTACTGTACCCGCCTACATATCACACGGCGACGACAAACATCCAGCAGCCATAGTGTAAAATGTCCTCCAATAAGAAGAAGATCCTGGCGCTAGGGGAGATCATCCAGTAGGTTCAATTCTTGACTCCAATTCCTTTTTTTCTTTCCTTTTCTCCCCATCTCTCACGTGGGCATGCAAGGGCCAAGAGAAGGGGGAGATAAAAAAGGTGGCGGATAGGTGGGTTGCATATAGCTAACCAGGTGACATTAGCGCACACACATACTGGAATTCACTAAATGATATCGCCGAGATCATCATTCCCAAGGCACGCGGTAGAGCGGAATTCATAGAGGAAAGCAAATCAGGTGCATTCGATGGCGTCCTTTGTGCCTACCGAACCTTTCCTTCGGAAGCCATAACGGGCCGAATAGACGAGGAACTCGTAAGCGCCCTGCCAAAGAGCCTGAAATTCCTCTGTCACAATGGTAAACATTAATCCCTTTTTCCTCCCCTCTTCCCTTTCTCCCGCGAATCGCCTCCCAAGGAAACGAGATGATCACCATCACGAGGGATGCTGAGACAAATAAAACGAAAAAAGGTGCCGGTTACGACCAGATCGATCCAGAAGCATGCACCCGGCACGACATCCGAGTGTCCAATGTCCCGACAGCTGTCGACGACGCAACGGCAGACCTAAACCTCTTCTTGATAATCGGGGCCCTACGTAACCTGAACCAAGGCATGTTCCAGCTGCGCCAGGGCAACTGGCTCAAGGACGTCCCTCTGGGACACGACCCGGAGGGGAAGATCTTGGGCATTCTAGGGCTCGGCGGGATAGGACGCACACTGAAGAAGCGGACAGACGCATTTGACATGAAGGTTATCTATCACAATCGGAGACGCCTATCCCCAGACCTGGAGGATGGGGCGGAATATGTCAGCTTCGACGAGCTCCTTTCCAGGTCGGATGTCATTAGTTTGAATCTCCCCTTGAACGTATGCTTCCCCTTCCCCCCCTAGGATGGGTCCGGGTCCGCCGGTATGGTGTAGCACCGTACAAGACTCTTGACCACCTTTGAAATGGCTAACATATAAACCGAGGATGTGACCCACAAAAAATACCCACAATCTAGTCCGCAACAAGACACATACTCTCGACCAAAGAGTTCTCAAAGATGAAGGACGGCGTAGTAATCGTGAACACAGCCCGCGGCGCAGTGATGGACGAGGACGCACTCGTGCAAGCCCTCGCTAGTGGAAAAGTGCGAAGCTGTGGGCTCGACGTGTACGAGGAGGAACCGAAAGTGCATCCGGGTCTTTTATCCAATCCCAGCGTTATGCTGATCCCACACATGGGGACTCACTGCCATGAGGTATGGAATTGCTTTTCGCGCAAGCACCGGAAGTGGAAGGAAACTGATGGACTGGAAATAGACTCGAGAGGCGATGGAATGCTGGGCCATTGACAACCTGCACTCCGCAATCTCCACCGGGAAGCTGAAATCTCCGATACCAGAGCAGGCTGGTATGTGAATGTGAGCCATGTGAGTTGGCGGGAGGGACGGAGAGATAGATAATTACTAGATACAAGCTAGACCATTACTCATACATGTATTTATCCCATCTCCACACAAAGGTCCCGTCTCCAAGTCCAAGTCTCAGAGGTCCCGTATCAAAGTGGCGGAGCCAGAGCGAAACGAGTGATGATGTGTACCCACGATATAAATAGACTGGGCCAGAGAGCCTTTTTTTTTTTCACTTTGTTTTTTTTTTCCTACTTCTTTTCCTTTTTTTTTTTCCTGATCCTCCCTCACCAAATCGGTGGGGAAAAAAACACCGCCCCGCCATCCAAGATTCGGCAAAGTATGGATGGCGAGGGGCACTATATTTACAATTGCCATGAGTGTCACACCTGAGCAACACGCCAAGTTAGCGGTAGATTTGACAAGAGTTGGAGACAACGGACGCTCAGGCCGGACACGACGGGGTATCACATCATGGGACGATACCATAGGACACAGATCTGTCCCCACTACAAAATAAGAGAAAATAAGTTGCGATATTCGGTGTGAGAGAATGGAAGTAAGTAAGGATTTGTTCGACCACTACTATTTTGGCAAACTGACAGACAAGCAAGCAAGCAAGTAAGTAAGTTGGTGATGCCTATGGTATTTGTGATACCATGACCTTATAGAGTAGAATAGCGAAGGGGGGATTAATCAATTAATTAATTAATTAATTGGTGAATGTTGTAGTATGACGTATATACAGTGCTGTACAGTACTGTACTGTACCCCCTTTCGTGCTCTACCTCACAACCAAGCAGAAGCTTTACATGTGGTATCATGGGTATAACTAAACTATGCTAGACGGGAAGTGCTACACTCAATTGAAAAGATCGGGGGTATGGTGGTCTACCATCCATCCAACCATGATTGATCGATTGAAGAATCTCCTTGTGAGTGCCTTGCACTGTAGCATACGGCTTCAAGCAGTGGTAACAGAAAGAAGCATAGCAGTTTGTCAGTTATCATAGTTTGTGGGATACTGTACTGTGCAGTATGATACGATGCAGAAATTTCCTCCCCGCCTCCCTCCACCTCTACAGTCCAGAATAGCACACAGCATAGCACAATCGTGAATATCAAGCTGAGTTTTGTTCTATGGAATTGCTGGAGGGAGTATTCTGGGGGTGGGTGTGTACAGTACCGTATAGTACTGTACAATGCGGTGGGGAAATGCTGGGTGATGATATATTCACTGAACTTCAAGGGCTGATGCAAGGAAAGAATGGAATTGAAGGAGGGGAGGGGAGGGGAGGGGAGGTGCAAAAAGACACCAATGCACAGATACATAATCTCGGAAGTAGATAACATATGGTACGGTATGATTACTGTCGATATGAGTAGTGTACTTTACTGTACTGTACTATACTATACAAGGGACAATCTTTCAAAATACAGTATTATAGAGCGCGAGCAGGCCGCGGAAGAACGAACGGGCCGGACGTTCCCATTTTCATACATCTTAAATACATGTGAACCACAATATAAAAAGTGTCCATCCCATATCATCCATAATGCTGGACCAGAAACATATCATCACACCAAACACATCGCCAAAACAAACAGAACAGGAACGGAGACGGAGACGAAAAGGAAAGGAGGGTATTCCAGTCTGGAAACGACCCCGAATCGTAAAAAAACCAACCACACAAGATAAAAACAAAAAATATAAAGATGAAAATTTAATAGAACCCCATTATAGCAGTATAAACCACCATAAGGAGCTTTTCCACAAATTCTCTCACCCGCCCAAAAAAACCCCAACCAAAACCAGACTTTTTCAAAAGGCATATATGAGATATATTCCTTGGATCTTATGTACTTGACCCACTTCACTTCACTTCACTCTTCCTTCCTTCCTTCCTTCCTATTATACCCCTTGAAATACCACATCTATCCTACCCCAATCGACCGAAACCGAAAGCAAAACCGTCAAGGATGGTAAGATAATTACCACAACGGTCCACCCCACAGGCATTTTCCGAGTGCATATCATATCATATCATATCGTATCACATCACATCATATCATACCATAACCAACAATAACTTTATAAAATCTACAGTACTCGTACAGTATACGGTAATATACGGATTTGTCTTGGCTTTCCTTCCCTTTCCTACAACAAATACGATAATTACACTTTCATACTTGCCCATCCGTCAAGCACGATATATAATTTACCGCAAAGCAAACGATTCCCCCAATCATGATAATTGTAATCTCCAGGTTCTTGAAACGGAAGGCTGAAAGGAAGGAAGATGTTGGGAGGAAAAAAGAAAAAGAAAAAAAAAGACTATCAATTCTTCATCCTCACAGCTTTTAAGAATGTAACCCAATGGATAGAGCGTAAAGATTTTTAGTATGATACCGGTAAATGTACAGTATATGATAAAAGTAAGGGTTCGGGTTTGTTACATGCCATTCTGCTAGCCTGGTAACTTACTGTACTCGAGTACGGTACTGTACGCAATCGGTGTCATATATATATAGCACGGTATCATACGTACCGTCGATTGCGGCAAGGTAGAGTGGACTGGAGTGTGGACAGGGCATGCTGGTCCTGTCGGTCGGTCGGTCGGTCGGTTGGTCGGCCAGGGAAGGGAATGGAATGGAACGAGCGAACCAACGAACGAATGCATGAAGGAGTTAAAGTACTAAGAGGGGGGGGGGGGTTCCCAATTCTTTCTCTCCCCATCTCTCGCTCTCGTGCCATGTGAGCGATGCATACCGTACCTCTTTGCGCTGGCTGTGGAGGGTATTTATTGAATTGTATCGTGCGGTACGGGTACCGTACAGTACTCTACGGTGCCTGCGTTGTATCACACTGTGCACGTTTTTTTTCTCCCCCCCCCCTGAGGTGGGGGGAGAAATTCCAGTCTCTTCTCTTACACGTGGGTTTCCTAGTGGTAAAGGTATCATATCATACACCCCTGCCTTCCCCTCCCTCTCCCCCACTGCGGGCACCACCCCCGCGATCCGCGGCTCTGTAATGATACGATGGCTCAAAAGGGTGAAAAGAAAAGCAAAGGGAAGAGAAATGGAAGAAGAAAAAATGTAATTCTAAGGGTGAGAAATTTCGTTCACGACATTAATCAATCAAAACCTAATGGAAATGATATACGCCGAAAAAAGAAAAAAGAAAAAAGAAAGAAAAAAAATACCATAATATTTCTGTAATGATAGTTGCATTTTACTTTTCCCTCCCTCTCGTCTTCCCCCTTTCCCTATCTTCTCCGCCCCGTCCATCCACGTACTTTTCCCTGTTCCCCCGATAAACCGTTCCAGTTGTAAAGTAGAGTAAAAAAAAACTCCCAAGTCTATATCATGCCACGGCAAATGAAAAATGATGACAAAAAAGTGAAAATGAAAAACACAAAATCGGGTTAGAAACACAGTATGCAAGTAGTAACAAGAAATGAATAAATGGAAAGCAGGAAAGAGTTTAGATGGAGGATGGAAGTAGAAATTTTTAAAGAGAAAAAAAAAGCAAAAACCCAAACACGCCTTCGAGAGAGAAAAAAACGGAAAGAAAGTCTTTTGGAATCACGAACCACAAAGGGAGCAAAGCAAATATACCCGAGCACCACAATAGAAATGGAGGAAAAAAGAAAAGAACCGGACAGAGAAAAGAAAAAAAAAGAAAAAAAAAGGCTATAATCTGTGCCAAAACTAACTTGGTCTGAAATCCCCCGATGCAGCTCAACAATATACCGAAGCTGTCATGTATCTCGTGGAACGAGCTCCGGAATTCGAGGTTACAATAATAATAACAATAATGATAATAATAGTAAGCAGTGGTGAAAAAACCGGTGACACGGGAAACCAAGAACGAATGGTGAGCAGGCAAAACTAAACCCAGAATAACCACTGAGATGCGAGGCCATTGTGCAAAAAAAAAAGAAATACAAACCGACCAACTAACATTTATCCCATGCTGATGAATAAAAGAGAAAAAAGCAACAAAAGACAAATGCCAACGCAAAAAAAAAAATGAAAACCACCCGAAACTTTTTTCTCTAAGCTGCTTCGTACTCATAAAATTTCGTGTTTCGCGTAAGTGATACCAAAACCGAACACCGTTCACCCATCAAAACAAGAAAGGCGTATCCGTGATAGCCTCCTTCCACTGTCCCACTGCACGACCAGCAATCCGACGGCTCAAGGATGACCCAGGCTCAGCTGTCTCTTTCGCAACACCCTCGATGTAAGACCTCAGAGAGGCTAAGAGACGTGTAGAGTCTCCTGCCATCGTCGGATCCGCATGTGTGTCATGAGGGCGACTACTTCCCAGGTGCCGTGCCTCCGCAATCATCAAAAGCAGCTTGCGGGTCTCGTTTCCTTCAATAAACTGCCTGCAATCTGCAAGGATGCTGTCGACCTGTCCATTGAGCTTGGCATCCCCTCCTCTTGCTGCAACAGCTCTGGCCAAACCCCTCCAAAACAATGTTGTTGGGCTATCCTCGGTGGTCTTGTCCACAGATGTGACTCTTGGAGACTCGGGGACAGGCTCCAAGGGCTGTCCTGTAACAAGTGCTTCCACAATATTGATCCTGCGCAAGGTTTCCGCGCCATCCTCATCCCGGAAATCGTCCTCGTCCTCATCCTGGCGGTTGTCAGCGGCGGGAATTCCCGTCCCATAAACCATTTTCACCCCTGCCCATAAAACACCAGCACTCTTTCCTTTCCTCCCAATGCTGGGATCCTCTTCCTCCACGAACGAACCACCCCGAACCCGAAACCTCTCGAAAATCTCAGCCATCAGTTCCACCAAATGATTATCCGAGAGAACCTTAGCCAAACCTGGCCCCATAAACCATCCCGTTTCCAAAAACTTGTCCAATGCCGGAGCATATCGCAACTTATAGAGAGTCTTCATGTCCTCAACCGTAGCCGAGGGAGTGGCATAAAGTGTGGTTTCGCTGGACGGGGGTGTGAGAGGCTGCGAGCTTGAGACAACGGACAAGAGATCATCAATCTTGATTCTTTTCGCAGGGTTTCCACCCGGATTATCCTGCAGCCTACCCAGTCTGGGGGTTGTTGAACGAGGTATTGGGGTGACTCTATTGGTAGTAGTATCAGATCCAGAAGAAAAAGGACTGGCCCTGTCCAGAGACCGCTTCAATTCCGGTCTGAAGGTTCCCTGGGACTCTGGTAACATTGAGGTTGAAATCGGAGGATTCCCCATCATAGGAGCCTCAAGAGCCGGATCTATCGCGGGCTGATATTCATAGACTTCTGACGTTGGGGAGCTAGCCGCCGTGGAATTCGTCTGCGCACAACTCTGCCCACCTAACGGATTTGAAACCGGGTAAGAGAATGAATACAGTGGAGCAGTAGATTGGGGAGTAGAACCTCCTATAGAGGGAGCAGGCTGTATGGCCGCGGGCCCCGGCTGTGCTTTGAAAATGGGATCATATCCCAGACAATCCCGCTTGCTCTTTGCACAGTTTTTACACGTAGGATGTGCTTCGTCACACTACACAACAATAAATCTCGTAAGCGACTCTTCGTTCCAGATATATCACTATCGATCCGAATGGGCCCACTATAGCGGAAATCATCCCGCAGTTTATCCGAGCGATGCAAAAAAAAGAAAAAGAAACGAGGCCCAGAAGGGCGACAGGACGAGAAGGGCCCAAGTGCACTTACCTTAATTCTCCTTTTCCGGCATGTCAAACAACCAGTCTTAGTCCTTCGTTTAATCTCCTTCTTGTGCCTCCCACCAGACATGATACGTTCCTCACGCGAAGGCAATGGATAACGCAACGGTTCTCTCGGGGAAGACGTGATATTGCTAGGGTGGGCTCGGTGAGAAGGCGGCGATAATGCATGTGGTGGATAGTATCCATGAAGAGGCTGGGAGGGTGGAGGTAATGGTGAGCCCATCAAAGGAGAACCGATCTGCTGCTGTTGCTGCTGCGGAGGTGGTGGTGGCGGTAGTTGGGCAGGAGGATTCAGCCGTATCGGTGGAAGATTTAACGATGGTAACGGGATGGGCGGTGAATAGGGTGAGCCTCGAGAGCCTGGTTGCTGTTGCTGTTGCAGCCCAGGAGGAGGCTGGTATGCAGACATGGACGGTGACGGGAAAGAAGCAGGGGATGGGTACGATGTCGGGGTCGGTCTGGCTGGCGGTGGTGGGGCCTGCTGTTGTTGCTGCGGGATCATGGGTAAATGGGCATATTGAAATGGTGGAGAGGGCGTCGAGTGCGCCGAAGAATGATCCAAATGTTGAAGAAGTGGTGACCCCCGATGACTGTGAGAGTATCGGCCGGGTCGATGAGGATCGTAGGAACGGCCGAGTTCCACCATGCTCATCTCGATTACGGACCGGGGCTGCTGGTGTTCTGAGACCCTGATGAGAGTTGATGATGGTGGTGTTGTTGTTGTTGTTGCTACTGTGGCCGTCGGTGTTGTAGTGGTTGCGGAAGGTTAAGGCTGAGGCAGAAGTTGATGTTGAGGACACGACCACTGTAGGAGATGAGGATGAGGGAGAGAGGGTGGAATGAAGAACGGCTCGTGGGAGACGGAAGGGCCAGGACGGAAGCAGACGGGATGGCGATAGGCTGATAAAAGAATGAAATGGGTTGAGGGAGGGTTGCAGCCAAACACTGCGGTCTGGGCTGGATGGGTTGGGAGTGTCTGGTGTGTGGTGTGTGTGTGGGTGGAGGGGGGGGGTTGCGTGAGTGGTATGTAGGACGACTACCAGCACCAACGTTAGCGAACGGGAATCAGGCGGCCCAGTGAATTGTGGCGGTCACCCGGGGTGTAGTGGAAAGGGAAGAAAGGAAGGAAGAGAAAAAAAATAAAAAATAGCAGTCGATGGAGAAAGCTGCACTCGGGAAACGACGGCGGGTGGGTACAACAAGGGGAAGCGGGATAGGATATACCGTGAAGCAACAGTGTATGAGGATAGACGAAGTGGAAGGTGAAGGGAGGAAGAGTGGGTGTGCGGATGTGAAGGAGAGAGTGAGGGAGAGGCGATATGAGAGAAAGGCACGCAAGTGCCAGTAGTAATAGGCTAGGCAATATGGGAGGAAAAAGCAGTGAGGGAAAGAGGCCAGGTCAAAGTAGCAATGGTACAAGCACTGACGAGCACCCTGTGTCCCTTGACCGACTTTGGCTTTTTACCTTGACCCAACCCGACTGGGTGACTGAGTGACTTAAGGCTTGACTCAGATGACTCGACTTGGCTTTCCTGACTTGACCTGGGTCGACTTGACAGCGTCTTCCGACAGCCACAGCAGAACAGGGTGACAGCAAAGAGAACGGTAACGACGTGGGTGGTGCCTCGCCAGGACAAAAAAAAAAAAAGAAATGGGAAAAGAAAAAGAAAAAAGAAAAAGAGGCTAAGGGAAAACGGCTGTGGTATATATGGAAACCCACCAACCGAGTGGGAGCGACGGGGCGAAATTGGGCTTCGAACTTACCAGGAACCCACTCGGCTCAACGGGTTGAGGGCCTCTGGTGCCGAACAACTAAGACTCGCCTTCCTTCGATGCCTTCCAGAACTGTCCCAACCGAACAAGAAATAGAAAAAAAATTTAAAAATTGAACCGAAATGAACCCCGATATGAAAAAATATCCTGGAAAAAAATATCCCCAAATAAAAACGAACAGCGACGGTAATATAAAGGCAAATATATATATATATGTATATATATAAAAGAACGCCAGACTCGGTTCGATTATGCTTATCTCTAGCACTCGCTGCGGCCCCCGTTAGTCCCTCAACACGATGGGGAGCGTGAGTTTCGAGTAAAGGAGAAAAGATGATGAAAGAGAAAGTAGCTAATTGGTTTGCAGGACGGATAAGATAAAGTATGCATGTGGGCACGCGAAGCTGCGTCTACCGGTATACGTGCTGCGCGTGTATTCTATGGACTTGTGTGTGGTTGGATTGATCTGCGCGTGTGGAGGAATAGAAGGACGAATCGAAGGAGGAAAGAAGGATGCAGGTGGGAAAGGAAGGGGGGAAGTGGAAAAAGAAAAACAAGATTATAAGACCCCGACCAAATACTGTACAAGCAGCAAAGGAAGGTGGCACCGGGGGTGGATTAAGGAGAGGAAAGGAAGAGGGGATCGGGGTGAGTATGTACCGTTACCGCGGCCCCAGAGCCAAATACTCTATTGTGTAAACTACCCAAACCAAGGCCGTAAGGTAAAGTTAAGCAAAGCGGAAAAGCTATGATACCGCAAAGTGCCCGTGGTGTAAACCCCAAGGAAAAGGTGCCGGTATCAGAAGAGAAATGGAAGGGCACCGCAGGAAGTAATATTGGTTTCGAGGATTCGCCAAACAAAGAGCGGCAAGTAAAACCCAACGAGCACACGGGGTTTCTATTTACGTCCAAGTGGCCAAAGTCAGCATTGAAAGCCCCGAATCCGCTACCTGAATACCGGCAGTGCTTGCAAGATTGATAAGGGGTGGAATAAAGGTAAGGGATGGGGGAATGGGCGGGGGGGGGGGGGGGGTTGTAGTGAACGAACAAGGTAAATGAAATCAATGTCAATTTAGTCAGTCAGGCACGACGTGAAAGAGTCAACAGTACGCTACCGAGCATACGCAAAGGTACAGTATGGACAGGGTACCATAAACAAGCTTATAGGGAGGCAGCAATAAATAACGCTGCCAGCTGAGAGAGGAGAAATTATCACGGGTACCGCACTGCGTTGGCAAAACCTGTGGTAACCTGGGTCACCACACCCTTCCCCCCCCCACCCTGTATACCGGTACTCGAGTACACAGCTACCTTCCGCGCTCCGTGCACAGAGGTTACAGTGCTTAGGCTGAAGGGGGGAGAAGATCGTGTGCTCGATTTATTGCCCGGTTGATGCCAATTCGATTCACTCCTTGAGAAGGATGACCGGGCACAAACAGTTGAGCAGGAAGTACTGTACTACCGTATACTGTACTGCACTGTACACTTGGAGCCGCAGGAGGCAAAGGAGACGGACACGGACATGGAAAATGTGAAAAATGATACCGGGCTGTGGGCAAGTAATTGTAGGCCTCGTGGACAGAGGAGGCCCCTCTCAACCGTGACCCCCTCCACCTTGTGGGGCACTATTCCGGCGAGACATGAGATGCGAGATCTGGGTCCGGATATAGTAGGATGAAGCAAATCATTTTCTCCCTTCAGCACGATGGTAATACACGAAAGAGAGAAAAAGAAAGGAAAAGGTTGAAAATCTTGAACCTCAAGTCAATTTAAAACCCGGCCCCCGTTTCTAGTTCGCTACGCCGAGCCATCGTTGGGACGTAGGGGGTTCCTGACTGGTCGATATGCAGTCAGTTGGGCATGATGAAGAGCTTCAATTCGTGGAACAGGTCATCAGCGCACTATCGATAAAATGGCCTTCGCATCTTTGCCCGGTCGCTCGCTTTCGAAAAGAAAAAAAACACAGCAAGGTACAGTGCGGCGAAGTCAGGACAGCTGTCTGCGATGTTGTTCGCAGCTCGGGGTGACAGCTCCCAAATCATGTTGATCGGTTGAGATGTATTCCATCAGGCTTCCCTTCCGGCTCTGCTGCGTCTCCCTTTCCTTCTCCTTCTGTGGCTCTACAGTGTGGTGGTGGCCGCGTGGGGTGCGCAAGTGCAAATGTTTTGTGGTTCCACTAAACCATCATCTTTTATAGGAGATACGATGCGACATGACAGGGCTCAACACGAAAACCCTCCGGAGCACGGAGGGTCGGTTCTGACAGAGGGCTGTAACAGTTTTGTCATAGCACCGGCATACTACATTGTACTATACAAATGAGGCAAACCAATTTAACGACAAGGTGGGAAATTTTAAGGTTTGAATGACATGAGTGCAGGGCAATCTCGAAAGTGGCATGCGGTACAAGTTCAAGACGGGTCGAAGAGAGGGGGTGAACGCAAGCCCCTCACGCCCACATTGGGATGAGGATGAGGTTGGGCGATGATGAAAACGGGGTAAAATATGGGACTCGAGGCTGATGTGATGGACCCTGGTTTCGTGAGCATTGAATATGTTGAGGGGACCGTTCGAGGGGCGTGACAGATTGGCGAGAGCAGGGTGCAGAAGGCAAGAGGGTGAGAATATGCAGTCGTAAAATCATCGCGCATCGGCAAAGCTTGGGATATGCGTTGTACAGTACTCGATCATAAAAGTGCATATCCATTGGTGCAGTCCCCGTACTCGAGTACGGTACACACACGCATGGGAGAGAGAGTGCTTCTTCCTTGGCTTGCTCTCGATTCCTCCGATGGCCTGAGATGCCGAGTGACCTGCTACGATGCGACATCCGAGTGGGGTACGGTGACCACCCTTCCAGCAAGGTGTACGAGTACTGGTACGGCGCGGTACCGGTATTACCGCATACCCGTAGCAATTGCCGGTACCTCGATCTTCCCCACAAATGATATCGCCATTTCCCTCTCTCAACGTCGTGAATCTATTCATTCCCAGACATGAATGGCAGTCACCATTATCACCATCGCTCCTCTCTTCCCCCCCCCCCCCCGGGTAGGGCACCTCCTTCCATCGCCAATCAAAGCGTTGCTCATCTCCGGTCGTCAGGACCAACAAATGGGAGACCGTGAACCATGGTTTAAGATCCCTCACTCTGGGCAAAATTGAAAGGGCAACGGGAAATGGAGTGCGAGAGGAATACAATGCTCTTCTAGCGATAAAGGGATTTGGTCGAACAGAATAGAATGAACCATTTCTCTGGTCCGTGATGTTCTTAAGGCGGGAGTCGGTTCCCGTACAGTCCACATCGTGGCTGTATGCCCATGCACGTCGTCATCACCCTGCGTTGACTGAGATGTATCAGTCTAAATTTGGATCAGGTTGCGAAGCGAAGCCACGGGTCCGCATTTCAACTCCACTCATCCATCCCACTGGCCGGAACCGTCACCATCCCTGCTCATCGTCGAATTCTGATTCGATCAAGTGAGCCCCCTCCTTGACTGCCAGCTGGCATAAGCTATGATAGCCTTCGGTTTGCGGTGGTCGGGAACGGAGGAGCAGGGCGTGGTATCATAGGGATAGAGGGAAGCCTCACACTTCCTCAGCCGACAGAGGGGGGGAGCTGCCCTTCGGGAACAAGCCTATTGAAAATACCGGTAGAGTACTTGAACGGGTAGCTTTTGTCCCTTCCCATTAGCCTATCAGAAATTTTTTGCCCATATTTTCCTCACCCCTCTCCCTCTCCCTGCCTCTCCCTGCCTCTCCTTGCTCTTTTCCTGCTCGAGAGGCATCTCCTCCATGCTCTCACCCTGCCAAGTTAAACCATTCGTCAAAAGATGGCTTCCCGGAAACTGTTACCCGACTTGGCCCCACCGCAAGTTTGACACGGCCCAGTGCTGGAAAACCTACTCGTGCCAAGGTTGCAGCGCTAGGGCGCTGCAACCCCCGAAACTTCGCTGGCTCAGCTTTCAGGGGCACTCATCCTGAGTGCCTGACAGCTCAATGAAAGATTGCAGCTCAACGATAGATTGTGGCTCAATACAATTTTGTGGCTCAACAATACATTGTGGCTCAACATGAGTTTGCAGCTCCATACAATTTTGTAACTTAATGACAGTTCAAGGCTCAATGACAGTCTATAACTCAATGATAGTCTATCGCTCAATGACAGTCTATAACTCAATGATAGTCTATTGCTTAATGACAGTCTATGGCTTAATATAATCTTGTAATTTACTGGCAATACTATTACTTCAAGACATTATAAATGTTCTGAGTATAAGATATTTAAATAGTTCCTTGTAGTATCACTTTGAAAATCAAACTCCATCCTCCTGACTTCAAACTCCTTTTACAAATCAATCGGTTATGTCTACCTTATCTGCTCTCATTCCTCCAAGTCAACGTGTGGAGCCATATCATGATATCGAAGTTCGAATCCAGGCTGCAATTACCTTCCTCGATGAGACTGGAGAAGATACACCCAATATTGCTGCACTAGCTCGCAGATACGAAGTTCCCAAGCAGCGATTACGCAAACGGTGGCAAGGTCAACAATCGAGACACGAACGACCAGCAGCCAATCGAAAACTCACCGAGGATCAAGAACTGGCTGTTTGCCAATATCTAGATCGTTTGGATAATATTGGTACCAGTGCACGGTTACCAATGGTCACTGGATGTGCAAATACGATTCTACGAAATGCACATACCGGACTACTTCCTGCACCGACTGTGAGTGCACATTGGTCAAGGCGATTTCTTAAACGTTATCCTGATTACTTTATTCGAAAGCAACGCACCATTGATATCGACCGAAAAAGCGCACACCATCCCGATAATATTCGTGAATGGTTTGACAAATACAATACTATATGTCAAAAGTACA
>LN890965.1:229238-294518 GCA_900010015.1 Tuber aestivum | reverse complement strand
AATGTGGCTGAATTTTCTTTGTTCTTGCTGCGGTTTATTACGGTATGATGATATGTGCCACCTTGGCCAATTTCGTATGCCATGCCAAGTCAGAAACGGGATTACTGACTGACTGACTGACTTACTTACTGACTTACTAACCGACTGACTGACTGACGGATGGGTGGGGGTCACGGATTCGGAACGTTGTTATGGTTAAATTACACGGTACAAGTATCATACTCGTAGCGTTTGTTCGTTCGTTCGTTCGATAGCCGGCGGATGGATCATTTCCCGGGCTTCGTTACGTAAGGCTTTTGCCCGTCTGCTTTGTCTGCTTGCCGGCGGCGGGCGGGGGGGGGGGGAAGTCAAGGGATGGGATGGTCGTGGTGTAAGGTATGATATGAATATCATGATTACCGGTAGTGCTCTGGATTAAATTGAGGGCGGTAAGGAAGGAAGGATTGAGTACTGTACTGTACTGCACTGTACTGCGCCGGTCTCGTAGAAATACAAGGGTAGATGATGAGGATGAATTCATGGTACTGTACTGTATACAGCGCTTTGTGAGATGTGTTACATACCTTACCCGGAAAAAAAAAAAAAAAAAAATGCAAAGAATTAGAAAAATTCAGACATATCATGGCCGCGGTTATCCATTGCTGTTTTTCTCCTTTGGGTCTTTCCCTTCCCACCACTCCGTTCCGAAGTATAGTATAGTACTACTACTTACTACTCGAATACAATACAAGAACCCGGGTTACCTGTCCGTCCGTCCGTCCACCCCTGCTCCGCACAAGTACCATACCATACCATACCATACCTACAAGTACCGGTATACGGTAGTAAGGCACTTGCAACCCATCACGTGGCAGCTTGTTTGCATTTGTTTCGCTCGTGTTCGTGTGCCGGTGGTATTTTTACGTCTTTTCGTTCCAAATTCGCTCGTTCGTTCGTTCGGCATCTTCGCGGTATTTTGAAAAAGTATTTGTTATTGTATGGTGCCGTTGGTATTTTCAGGTATTTTCAGGGCTTTATGTTGCGTCCGGGTTTATATATAATATCTGGAATCCGGTACTTGGGGAGTGAGTGCGATGGGTTTTGATTTTGGTGTTGTCGTGTCGGTACGCTGTTCAGGTAAATGTCCGTGCTTGGAAATTGTACTGGTATGTACCGTAACGGCGTCCTGTCTAATTCCCTTCGCTCCTTATCTAAATACCGGTAAGGAAAGTGTGATGTGCGGAATGAATTGCCCTTTCCTTCCTTTCTTCTTTCCTGCTCGCACCGCCACTACACTGTCGACCCAGCCGGTAGCAGAAAATAAAATGAAATAGACAAATGAACAAACATGCAGAGGTGCGTCGAATGATCATTTCCAATAGTCGTTTCATGACAGTGTGGATTGAAACGATCTCTCTCTCTCTCGCATCGCTTCCCGGATGGGGGAAGGAAGGAAAGGAATCCATCACCAAGGCGACGTTGTCTGGCTGGCATGATTATTATTCGGCGTAGCCAGAGTACCGGTACCCCACCTTAGAGGGACCACGCACATTACGGACTTTCCGTAAGAAATGATTATCGAAGGGGCGAATAGTGTACGTATTCGGGGAGTAAAAGGAAGAAAAAAAGGAAAAAAAAAAGGTTGGGATTAGTATTGATGAGAAGACCGTGGGGGCTGGTTAGGTGAAAGGAAAATAATAAAAAGTCAACCGTTTGTTGACTTTCTTAGGGCATGTAGAGTACTCGTACCTGTGTCATGTCGGAAGTTGGATATGGCACTTGTAACTCTTCTAGCAAGCCTTATGGAACTATACTGCGGTGGAATGACGGAGTATCAAATGTTCGTGAGGTGTTTTCCGTGTTACGTGGCGGTTAAGGGTTACTATGGTGTCTGAGTCGATGGTCTCCGCACGTCTACGGCGCTGTATCATAGTGTACTATTATGCTAGTATCATACGGTACTCGATCACAGTACCGTAGTGTAAAGTTTGAGACTCGCCCGTGCTTTAGGTTAGATTACCAGCTCCCTCGCTGTCCTAGCGCTGTACCGCACACTACCTCTGCTGCGGAAACTCGAATAGCCGAACCGAGTACAAGTATAGAGTGAGTAATGGACATGTCGTTGGAGTTGCCTGCTTTGGTTAGGTCTCTCTCCCTCTCTCTCTCTCCCTCTTTCTTTCTTTTTTTCCCCGCGCTTTTCACCCCCGTTCTGAGAGTGCCGGTACGGTAGTCTAGGGGATTCTCGACCAGACAGCAAGGTATAGTACCGGTACACGGTTCGATTACCGGTACTCTAGTGTTTCGCGGTAGGGACCGTAGGGTGGTGCCAGCGATGGTGGTGGTGGTACAGTACCGGTACTCGAGTTCAGTACAGTACCGAGGACATGTGCTTCCTGAACCTCCGAGTGATAGGAAGTGGATTGCTACGGTATCTGTTGACGAGGACTTGAAATCGTGACTGGTTAAGCTAAGGGAAGAAAAGAAAAAAACATCCCTTATGATTTGTGACCGGAGTACGAATCCCGGGTCATGTTCGGGCACGGTACAGTAGCATACGGCGAGTCGAGTAGCACGGAGCGTCCTACTTGTACATCATATTCCGCGTCGAAAAGAAAAGAAAAACCACAACTCGGCCTCGCAATATCATACTCCTTTTCGTCAAAAAGTCCAGTGGCAGATGCAATAATCACCCCGGAGCTCGCCGTCAAAGATCGGGTTGTTTGGAACGGACGACAGACTCGAAAGTTGTTGAGCTCCCCCTTCCCCCCACCCCCCTTCCTTCGACTCGGTACAGTACCAGTACCAGTACTCCCTACCTTGTCTGTTGGGTGTAATATCGCCCTTACCTTGGCCAGAACGTGGTCCTCGAAAAAGCGCCATCTCCCTTTTCGGGGGAAATGGGGAATTTCTCAGCGGCAAGCGTGGTCTTAACGGCGGGGTCCAAAAACGCCGTAACAAAGTCTCACTTTTTTTGTGGCATTCGTGCGGTGCGCACGTATTGTGGCACGGCTCTATTCGCGGATCAAGCGAAGAGGGCTGGTACGGTAGCGAGGGCTTCCTTCCTTTTTTTTTATACCGGTTACGAGTACTAGCACTGTATATACCGTATTTCTTTCGAAAAAGGAAATACTTCCCCAACCAAATATCCTGAAGAAGAGGAAGAAGAAGAAGAAGAAAGGGAACCCTACGGTATTTTACTTTTTTCTTTCTTTTCTCTTTTTGCTTTTAGGGATTGTATTTATGTTTGGTATATGATGGTATCATGCTCGGGTAAATCTGGATTCCTCGAGATGTGGCTACTCGTACAGTCATGTTTTGCTCTTTCGTTACCGGGTCACCATTCTTTTCGAGCCTGCCACACGCTTCACCACCAGCGCTGTAATACGCGCAACCGAGGGTGTAATCCCTTGCAGATAATACACGACCCCTCTCAGGTCCCGGCTATGATACAGCCCTCAGGTGTGTGCAGGTGAAAATCGGGAGACTATTTCTCCGGACATCCCATGATCCCCTCTGTGCAGGCTAGGGTTGCGTTTCCCGAGTGCCGTACTGCACAGTGCTGTACTGGTACGGTGCTCGAGTGCTCGTACACGGCTTTGGGACCTCAGCTGTCCAGACTTACTCACTCTGGACACTGAAGCCGGTGCTGGAATGTTGGTGTTTTCCTTTTTCCTTCTGCTGCTGCTGCTGCTGCTGCTGCCGCTGCTGGCCGGACTGACTGACTGAGGCAGAAGCGTGAAGGAAGGCTCAGACAATATCGCACCGGAAGACCTCGTTGATTCGCCTCGCGTTTTACCTGGTAGAGCGCCCTCACCACCCACCCTATCCCATCTAGCGCAGCCCTGCGGCCTTTGTGACTTGATGGTGATCGGGGCGGACGACTCGAGTCGACTGCCGTACCCTACCCTACCCTACCAATCCTTGCCGAACCGTTAGGGAGCACGCGGTTCAGCACGGCTCATCTCGTTTATTGATGTGTGATGGATGGATCATGCTTATCCTCCCTACCTCGCAGGAAATCAATCGGCGGATATTAAATTATATTCCGCTCTCAATCGAATCAGCCAACCGCCACCGGCGGTCCTAGGCTTAGCGACGACGATAACATTGTGGCTTGTATCCTACCTACCGGCATTGCAATTTATTTATTGAGCCTTCGCCCCCCCCCCACCTTCCTCCTTAGGGTCGGGATGATGCTATTTCGAAGGGGTGCTTGGGGGAATTGCCTAAAGGTGCGACTCGGGGAGGGGGGGAAATTTGGCGGGCCTCCAATCCATTAGCGAGTAGACTACCGGTGCTGCACTGCACTGTACAGTGCGGATCCAGATGAGGATTACTACCGCTATCACGGTATCTTCTATTTCCCTCTGCTGCGGAATAGCGCTCGAACCACCCGGGTTTTCTCCTCCCCCTTCTCCTCGCCTCTTCCTCCTTGGCGCTGACTCGACTGGCTCGCATGCGCGGCCATCGGTTAATCCACCGTAGTCCCGGTAAGTTCGGGACGGTACGATATCATGATACAGCAACGCTTCAGCCACAGCTGGATTTCGCAAAGCATTCTGGGTCCCCACTGCATTCGCTCGCTTCGGTTATGCTGTGCCTCGAACAGTTTCTCCACTTGAAGTCGCCACGAGACGGATTACTGCTTTGAAAATCCTTTACTATTTGAAATCATTCTTGTTCCACCATCGATTTCTATGCCGCCTCGCGGCGCATTTAAGTTTAAAACGAATTACACCATCAGCTCGATAACATGGATTAGCTGTTTTTCCCCCTTCCCCCGGCCATTCTTTGCTTCCTCGCTCCCTTCTTTATTGCAGGGGTTGGGCTGGAGGAGGGTGGGGTGAGGTGCGTCTTATGATATTAGCCAGACCTGTGCGCTCCTCTTCTGGCGACTAAATGGCTTTGTGCGCTTTGATAAGGGAAGGTGTCTCTGAGGCAAATGTTACCCCCGCAGTTTGATCCGGGTGTCGCTCCCTTTCTTTCGTTAATTAGTTAATTAGTTCTACAGCCGCTTGTTATGATTCTCAGTACTGGACAGTACTCGTACGGTTGTCGCAGCTGCGACTGCAATCTTTTTTATTTTTATTTTTATTTTTTTCCTTCCCAGTGTTTACCGGACTGGGAGCTGCGGTAGGGTTCGAGGATTTGAGTGCCCCCCAACATTGACATCCCACACGAAGTCGAGCTCGAGGAAAAAGTCTTCAGGAGTTGGAGGGCGGTCAAAACTCCGAACACTGGCCGGGGTTTTCGGGCCAACGAACTCTGAAAACGAAGACAATAATCTCGAAAACTTGCGAGTCGAGTTCGGCAATCATACTGAGAATAACAGTGCTCGAGTATACTATGGCTTGCTTGTACTGTACCGTGCTGTATTGGCGGGTGCGTTCCCCTAGCCCTCGATCTCGATCAGCTAACCTTGCATCAATGCGGAGATTCCACCTCAGCCATTGTTTTGCCCAAGCGTTATTGAAGATGACACTTGGTGTGATACATCAGCCCCGAACAGCACTCAGTGTTCATTACCCACCCCCTCCCCGCCAGTACCCGAGTTATCAGCCCAACGAGGGGATGGTAGCTGCAGTAATTCTATGCTCGAGTAATACAGTACCACACAAGTATGCGCCTCAACATCCCCTGTCAAGAGAAGGGGGGGCGGAGCGGGAAAGAGGGGGGGGGGGGGGAAAGTAGAAAAAAGAGGGAGGACAATAGGTACATTTTCCATGCATGCCGGCCATACCCCCCCTCCACCTTCGCCTCGCCTCCGGAGCCATGGTTACTTTCCGGGATCGCGCTTCAAGCGAAGTGATTTACGATTTGCACCAGCTATCACTCGGAGTTCCTGTAATACCATGATGTTCATTTGCCGCGACAAGGCCCACGCCGCGCACCGACGCCGCAGGTTCGTTTGGGCTTCACCGAGATCTGGCGGTGCGATTGGAGGATTAAAGCGAAGCAAAGCGAAGAAGAGCGAAAAAGGAAAGAGAGGAAGGAAGGAAGGTGGTAATAATAGTAATAACTGCAACTCCAATCTGCGGGCGGAGAGTATTGTACTTTCCTGTCTTGCATGTAATCTATGTATGATATCTCGATTCGCCCTTTGCCCTGCTTGCATGGCCGGAGGGCGAGGGCGAGGGCGAGGAGGAGGAGTTGTCAACAGACGAGAATTATTTGTCTATCACGTTCCCTCCCTCCGGTGTGAAGTGGACCATATCACGTAACGTAATGCGCAGCTGTATAAGTAAGTATTGATTACAGTGCTCGTCATCACCGCTACTGCAAATTCCGGTCGACTGGGTGTACCCTACCCTACCCTACCAGCCATTATAGATTTCGGTCACGATGCAAAATATTGGAGGGGGCGGAAAGGGATGGATGGATGGATGGGTGAGGAGGAGCTTAGTATAAGTACCGGTGTATTGATTATGATTATTATTATTATGTCAGCTTTGACGTGGTGATCTAGTCTAGTTATGATATGATATGATAGGATTTGTGGTGTTGTGTGGTATGTGGATTGGGTTGGGTTGGTTTGGTCCGGCGTTAGTAAGGAATACGGTAGGAATGGAAGGGGAAAAGGGAGTTGTGGGAAGTGGGTGATTGTGATGGGGAGAAAGAAAGAAAGAAAGAAAGCAAGAAGGGCTTGATTGGAGGTATGATACTGGAATGGTATTGTGATATTTGGCTTGTCTATAGCGCTGTACAGTACAGTAGTATCATAACTCGAACTATGATAACTTACCAGTATGATACGATAAAAGTATAACGCCTTTGCCCTTTTATTTCGTTTCATCTTGTCGATTTTTGTGATTAAATTTTGGACATCATATCTACAGTACAAGTAAATTATATACCCGTCCGGACTACCGTAAATTTACTCATACTTACACGACACAGTACATCCTCAATAAAATGAATAAAATCCGCTCAATCTATATCTAAATTTATATCCTGTATCATACTCTACCACCAATTTTTCAGGATGAAAAGCAAGACGACCAATCGATTCCCCCCCCCCCGCCCCCCCCGGCCAATTTTTGACAAAAATATGGTAAACCGAAATTTCGAATTTATCCCTTCCCTCGATCCGTATTCAACATCATATCGTACATTTATTTTTTGGTGGCTCGGGTAATGAACGGGTTTTAGGCTAACCCTCAAAATATTTCTCAGCGCAGTTGCACTTTTTTTTTTTTTTTTTTTTTTACTCCCGCCTCCTAAAAAGCTTTTGTGATATGGGTATCATACGGGGTATTTTTATTTTTTTTTCGCCCTCGTATCTGTGTCCGAGGTGATGTGGTTGGAAGTGGGCGGATGGGGGGGGGGGGTCTTTGTAAGGGATTAAGTGGTGCGGTAACTGCACTGCACTGCACTGTACTGTACAGGTCCCTGGCACGAGCGGACTGAACACAGCGGGGGTTCCCGGAGTTGAAAGTCCTTGGCAAAGCCACTCCCCTATGTTCACTCCGTACATGCCAGGGACTTGTACTGTGTTATGCCTGCCTCTGGCTGCTTGTAAGGTGGGGAATGGTGTTTTTTTCTTCTTTTCTTTTCCCCTTCATCGTATCATATATCCCGAAGTGGTTTCTGTCTTGCACTGTACGAGTACTGTGCAGTACGAGATCTGGCTAGGCGGAAGAAAAAGAGAGGAAAAAGAAAAAAAGAGTGGTGGTGATGCGTCGAGAGTTCCGAGGCAAGGGGATGGATGGATGGATAGGCTGAAATTTTCACTCCGGACTCGGTTCTTGTTCAAAATTTTGGGATAACAGGATTATTATTATTATTATTATTATTATCATTATGTGACTTATTATGAGACCCGGGTGCCTCAAGTTGTTATTATTATTATTATTATTATTATTTCCTCCGGAATTCACCTAATTTTCCCCAAAATCCATTCATTCGTTCAGGCCATTCGAATTAGTGACGGAAAACCGTGGCGACACCCCAAACTTGTTTTTCTTCCCTTTTCCCTACTCGTACCGTCATACGACATTGCGGAGCATTTCTGGCCATCATATATCAGGCGAGGAAGGTGGTAGGTATAATAGGATATCCGGGGGGCATCGTACGGTACGCGCAAACAAGGGCGCACAGTGGACCATCGAAACGAGGCATTCTCGACCAGAAAAGTGACAAATATATCGACTGTCCCTTTGGAACTGCACGAGACTGTCGGATGGAATCCGTTGCCGGGCATGGCAAGACCTCCCGGATCAGGACGGCCAGTACAGCACGGTGTAGCAGAGTGTCTGGGCTGCGTGTGTGATCCTCCGAGGATACGGTATTTCGCTCGCTAAAACTTCTGTGGTTCGTTCGAGCGCTGAAAGGAGAGACCGGGTTCGGCTAAATGTTGCGAAATCTCGCCTTACAGAGTGAGTGGGTGAGTGCCCAGGGATGGATTTGGCCGATTCGCACGGGTCCAAGGATATGGCCAAGGTTACGGGTACTAGTACCCTTCTCTGTATCATAACTTGCCGAATTCCCGATGGATTGTGTACTGTACAGTATGATACTGTACTTGCACAGTGCATGCTTTCGAGGCGGGTCAAGCACCGGCATTTTTTTATACTTTGTTTTCCGTCCTTTTTATCGTTATTATTATCATCAGGCTACCGCATCTGCACCAACCTGCCATGCATCCATAATACTCACCAGATCGATCGCCGCGACACCCCCAAAACGCCGGTAAACCTGAGGTATCGACGAAACCAGAGAGTGTATCAAGAGCCTGAGATTGCGAATCGGTCAGTTGTGCTCTAATTGGACTACAGTACCCGGGGACGTATTTCTGATTTTTTCAAGGGTTCTTTTTGATGGGTGGTGAACTCCCTTGCCAGAGTGACTTTTTGGGCGTCTCTTTCTTCCTTGCATCGTCCTCGGGTCTCAGGGCTATTGAACTCTGCGTCGGTTTGTTAATTCATCAGGCCTACGGTACGGTGTCGCCGTTTTCTCTCCTTGTTCCTTTCCACTCTTCCCACCCGTACCCTTTCCATCCAGATGATCCCAAGGATCCTGGCTCGTCGTCATCATTTTCCCGGCCTCGTGCCTCTCCCACGATCTCTTTCGGTTTGGTTTGGCACAACCCCGCATTCTTGGCTATGGCGTATTTTCGGCTACATGCTCGAGTACAGCGCATTTCTACCGGTGCCGGAGTGGGACGGTGTGTGCCATTCGGGGAGAATAAGGGAAGCTGTAACCGGTTGCTTCTGGAAAAGTGAAGCGGGAGGAGGTGAAACAGTAGAGGCCTACCTAGCCTCCGCGCATATCCTTACTTGATACTCATTAGGATAGCATAGTTGAACGGTGAGGATGATCACGGTGGGCATGGTATGCATGGCCGAGGTTGAGTGGGGTGAGGTGGAGAGGAAGGGAAGAGGGTCACGGAGCCTTTTCGTGGTCAGCGGAGGTGACTAAAGGTGGTGTGATGTGCATTACGGCCATATAATGTGATGGGTGAGTGTGAGGTGGTGAATATGTACCTTGATGGGAAAAGGGAAGTCGCTCGCACTTGATTTTGCGCCGGGGCGTTCTTGTCGAGATGGAGGATTGTTGCGGATATCGTGGTGGCTTGAGCGCAGCAAAAGCAAGAAGAGGAAGGCGTCGCTGCGCCTTTCTGAGTTTTTCCGGACCCCCAATTGTCGGGTCAACTCCTGGGAGAGTCGGGGTCACGGATCACATCACATCGTGATTCGTGATGATTTCTGGATGAGGGTGTTGGACTTTCTTTTCCTTTCCTCCTCCTCCTCCTCCTCCTCCTCCTCCTCCTCCTCCTCCTTTCCCCTTCCCTTCTTGGGCCGACCCTTGCCGCAGCCTCGGTTTTGCTTTGAAGCGAGCCTTCGGCCTCGCCTCCTGAAGCCTGAGTGAGGGTGAGCACTGAGCGGTGACGTTGGAGCGTGGCTGGAAATGGGCTGAGGGAGCCACATTTCCTCAACCCAACAAGGCTACTGTCTCGCAACAAACCCTTTGTGCGGAATGTGCATCGAGACCTCGCTCGCCTCACTCAAAGTCCGGTCCCGGACGGGTTTTGCACAATGCCATTATTGTTCACCGTGTTATTGCTGCTATGGTGTCTGTAGGACTTTGTGTCTAACTTTTGTACTCGAGTACGGCGTCGGTATGATACTTGCTCCTCTTCCTGCTCGTCCCATCTCCGAGTTCCACAGGGCATCTCCCATTGCGGAGGCGTCCTGGGTGCTCCTGACGTCATGGGGAAAAAAGCCAAGCTTTATCGACCTCTCTTGGTATGCGACGATATGATGCCCTACTCCATACAATATCGGTAACTTGCTCTCAACCCTCTAGCACTTTTCCTGCAACTTCTCCACCACAATCTTCCACTAATAGCTATCACGGTCGATTCCCCTCATACAGTGCCAATCTTCCGTGCCCGGGACCCTCCTGATACATGATGGACGTTTACTACTACTTCAATTACCGTCAGTCGCCTCTTTTGTCGGGAGTGTTTTAGCCCTCGCCACCAGCTGACTCGATCGATAGTTTCTGCCGGATGGATGATGCTCGAGTCACTTCCGCTAATTTTGAATCCCACAATTATAATTACCATGCTATCCCCTGACGTGCGGGAGCCAACCCGTAAGCCGGAAGCTAGCCTTATCGCCCTGTCCTAGCCGCGTCTAATTTTGAAGGCAGCATTGGAATCCTACCTCTCGCGATCCTTGGGGTTTGCACTCATCGCCTTTGCAATCCTTAATTTGTTACTGACGGGAAGTATCCCTCTTGCGGTAAGGCCGCCCCACGCGCGAGGGCCATAAGGAACGGAATGCTAAGGATGTATGCCTATTTCCCAGTCCTCGTTTGCGGCCACCGAAACCGTGAAGGGTGCATCGACGGACTTGGAAGACCCAACAGCGCCATACGCTGTCCCCTCGCTATACGTAACGCTCACTTATCACATTGCCGTCGGCTTCTATTGTTACCAGCAATGGGGGCTCGGACATTCCGCCGCTTATGCCGTTGGCATGCTCACTCATGGCCTCTTCGCGGCCATGGGAGCGTGGGTCATGATGTTTGCTAGTGCCGACGGGCGTATCTATCGAAAGACGGGTGCGGACGGCAAGTCTAGTAGCTTCCCAATGACAAACCTGGATGCGGAGAAGAAGAAGTCATAAAGGAAAGGTGTAAGGGTCAAATCATCGTTCTGGGGTTTCAAATTGAGCGGTTCAGGGGGGTTTGGTCCCGAAAGGTATTACCTCCCTTAAACTACGCCATGTACATCTACCTCCCGCTCCTTTCCCACTTATGATACCGTCTTTTTTATCATGTCATTGCGAGTTGGTTGACCCGTAACCAAGGATGGTGGGCTCTTTTTTTAATTTTTATGTGACTGTTATCACAATACTATCACTCGATTGCGAGCAATACATTTTGTCCCTCCATCCTTCCTCTCATTACTCACGCCCTCTCATGTCACGGCACCTAGCTGCAACCATACTCGGGTGATATCCCATGAACCCCTGTCCCTCGATCGCCTCACAAAATGATTCCACGATACATACAGCATCACACCCCCTCGCGTAGAAAAATGTGAAACATAGCGCAATCCCGCCCATTCCCGATCTCTTTCTCTTTTCATTTTTTTTCTTTCTCCCCGGCAAGGCAGTCGCAATTGCAATTACGCTTATCGATACCGGTACGTGATACTAAGCCTCACCAGCCTACAAGTACAAGTACGCGCGAGCATAGCCAGCCAGCCAGGCGGGGGGCGGGTCGGTGAGTAGCCGCCGACCATTGACACCTACTGTACTCGTCGTCGTGCTCCGTACTTTCCACCATTTCCTTTTTTTACTTTTTTTTTTTACCACAACTGCCGCTCGCTACTCTACTTTCACCTCCTCCACTCATCTCATGATATCGTATGCACCCTATCTTAAACGGAAGCTGACTAACGTTGCGTAAATTAAGTCCTATGTGCGAGTTTATTTATGCTCCCCCTTCTCTTCCTCCCTACCTCCTTCCCCGCCGGATTGGTTACTGTACGAGTACTGTGGTACTTGTGCCGGTTGTGTTATGTCACGGTGCTCTACCCGCTGTGGCTCCTGGTATGGTACTGTATGTACTGCACTGGTACTGGTACTGGTACTGGCACGAGTATGGTGATGCTCCCACCGCGGGCGCCTCACTTTCCTTCCCATCCCTTCCTCGCCTCGCCTCGCATCGCCTCGCCGGTGGCGGTTTCAGAAGCCGCTTCATGAATTTGCACTCGTGGGCTGTTTCATTCTCGTTGTGGTTGTGGCAGTGCCTGCTCTGCTCTGGTTGGTGGCATCATACCGGTAATATCATTCCTTTTTCTTTTCTTTTTTCTTCTTCTTCGGCTCTTTCCCCCCTCCTGTGTCTTTCGGAAGTGGGCTGAGAAAAAGGAAGGAGGGGAGAGAGGATTCTGGCGGAGAGGGAAGGTGGTTTTTTTTTTTCGAAATTGGAATTTGGATTATTTGATGAATGTTTGGTGGTGGGTGGATTGGGGGGTATATACTTGCAGTGGGATGCCTTGTCGGGATTTGATTTGTTTAGTTTAGTTTGTTTAGTTTGTTTAATTTGAGTTGAGTCTGTGAGTTGAGTTACACGAGGGTTGGCTTATGGTGATAACGAACCTACCATCATACTGCACTATCATGGTACAGTACTCGAGTACAATACAGAATGTAGTAGTAAGTAGTATAGTACACCTCGCTCACTGCAGACATAACAGCGGAAGGGGAAAAAGGTTGTCATCATACTGCACAGCACAGTACGGCGCTGCAGTATATAATACCACGCCCCGCGAACCCCGTGTATATAATTCAAGTAAGCACCGAAAAGTCATCCAAAGCTTACCCGCTACAGTACTTGTACATATAGTACATACCCCCGTGAACTCGCACCGAGCACGAGCACAGTACACCACCACCAGCAATTTAAATTAATTCAATTTCTTTTTCCCTCCCGCCGGCGCCAAAAAACCAGTCACAATTTTCTACCTATGATACCTACCATCCGCCTGCTTACTTACTTACTTACTTACTTACAAGCGCGTGCTTGCTCGCATACATACAATACAACCTCACCCACGGAAGGCACCACACATTACACACACACAAGAAAAGTACGATAAGTAAATGAGGTAAAGTACGGTAGCATACCTAACAGCACCACCCACCCCAAATAGCACAGCATAGCATAGAACGGAATCCAGAACCTGAGGATTTGTCACGCTCCGGATCCAGTTGAGTAAGACTATTATCATATCATATCATATCGAGATAATATTATAATGTCATGCTTGTAATCAGGGTTCTTCCCTTCCCTGCGAGGAAAGGATAGGAAAAGAAAGAAAAGGAAGGAGTCAACAGGTGAGTGAGTGAGTGACTGGTGACCCGCTCCTTACAAGTACGGTACGATACGATGCGAGTCTGGCCGCAGGGGGTGTTTTCATCGCATTGCATTGTAAGTATTATGCATGGCATGATCGGGTCTATAAAACTCGAGGACTCGGAAACTTTTTTTTTTTTCCTTCACCTTGTGATTTGAATTTCTGTGAATTGGTAGGGTGCGTAGGTCACGATTGTATTGTATTGTATTGTATTGTATTGGATTGGATTATTTGTTCCCTTACGTTAGTAGTATCGTGCAATATCTCTTCTTCCACTTCGACAAGAATATACTCCTTTTTTTAAAAAATAATAATAATCCCGAGGTATGGTATTATACTATGACGTTCAACTCACTGAAATCTCCATTCCACTCTACGGGACTTTTTCCTTTTCCTCCATATGGCCTCGGATCAGTTCAGATCAGATCAGAAAGGCTTAATCACACGGCATCACTACAGTTTCTATATACGATACTCCATATGACCCGACAGATCTACCAAATCACGTTTATGCCATCGATAATTCCCGATTATCTATTATACCACAAGTATACTCGGATATGAATACCAGTAAGTATTCCTAGGATAGCGCCATATACGCATAACCGGAAGTGAACCTCACGGACCCGCCATAAGTTAGCTAGGTCTGAGGCTGAAGAAGGCAGAAGGCACCCGGCGTGTACAGTACAGTGCATAACATGATACATTTTCCAGACAATCTCTCTCTCTATATATATATATATTTATATGCAACGCCCCCGTCCTAATACATTTCTCCGCGGATCCCTAAACAGAGGGGTAAACCCACAGGGGGACCCCGGGGGATGTTCCTTTTATGCATTGTTTGGCGGGGTAAGAGGAAGCGGAGTTTTTCTCCCTCTCCTTCCTTTTTCGTTACTGATTATTTTCGGGGGGGGTTCCTTTTTTTGTTATTCTGGGTATATCATAGCTCGCCTTGCTGGTTTATATTATTATTATTATTATTTTTCTGCTTTAACTGTGGTGATCGGTTGGGTAGCTGCAGTCCGGGTGTGGCTTGTTTTCTGCTCCTTTGATCAGGGGTATTTGAGTGCCGGTATCGGTGGGAGTTTACTTCCCAAACAAGGCGTGTATATCATTTCTTTTGCCAATGTCAGGCTAGTAACGTTGTGAAGAGACTAATGTGGTATTGTAGTGCGTGGCGAGGCCCACGAGGTGATTGGGCTTCGTCCGTCAATCTCGCGATATCATATATCACTTTCTCTGTGTTCCACAATTATCTACTGTACGTTAGATTTCAGGTAATAGGTTACTGTAGTATGAGAACGGTAGAGTCGGGTAGGACAACCTCTGGTGATGTATGTAGGACATCGATCTTAGAAATTGACTCGCATCTGGTATGAGGATTAGGGGGAAAAAAAGAAAAGAGAAAAGAGTTCAGCATCTGGGATTCCCACATGGTCACCCGCTATAGTACTAGCCAGACGATACGATGCTTGTTTACCGCAGAGCGAACGGGATGCGAAATTTTCATCGTTCTATGGCCGAACACATTGGTGGATCTTTGATTCGAATCTTATCTGGTAACGGAATCTTAGGTTGCTGGTTGTGTAAAGTGTGTGATGTGGATCTGGTGATTTTGCGGGATGGCGCATATATCAAGGTAGTAGGAAATTTGGACAGAAGAGGGGATTACTCGAGTATAGTACGAGAAGGGATTTGGTTTAACTATATCCCAGGTTCACTCCAGCTCTGCGCTGCAAGCTCTCCGTGATAATCCAGGCATCTGGTATCACACTATCTCGTTCAAACGAGACTCAAGAGTAACCATCGAGTCATCGTAGGTTGGAGATCGCTGACTACTCTCTCACTTCCTCGTCATAAGCAGATAAACCCTTGAGCAGCGATATCTGTAACAGGTCTATACTATTAACTAATAGCATACCAAACATCCGGGCAACACTCATGAAAAGTAGGTAGGTAACATGCTGATATATCTCGTCTCTGTACACAGTTGGGGGCATAAGATACATCACTACATCTAAAAGCTGCAGGATGAGAGGAAGTGCGGTTTCTGAAATACTTTCAAAGTTTTTCGTCAATGATATTGGACAGCTGGGCCGGAGTTTTGCTGATGTGATCATTGTGCTGGCTTGTAGGAGATAGTGGTTTTTCTTCCAATCGGGTTAGTGGGGATGTTTCCCCTTAGAGATTCGAGGGGTGGATTGAGGTCTCGGGCAATGACTGTATACTTCTATTCAAGACTTAGGAGGAGGGGGGTTGATGGGAGGCAAATTGATACCCCGAATTTATGGTCTTTTATATTTCTTTCAAATGTCTGCCGCATTGACGCCGTAGCTGTGGACGGGCTTCCTGAAGTGCCTGCTAGCTGGATTTCTGTATGATTCTTGTCAAAATACCCTGCATCCTCTATTGCTTTCACCGAAACGCACTGCTTCCTGGCCAAGCGGTTAGTTTAGTTATGGCCGTGGGTTGGAAGGTTGGTTTTTGTAGGAATTGTACCTGAATGCTATGTAGTATCAGAGACTGAGATCAAGCTCCGTGTAGGTTTAAGCCCACGGCTGACGCGCCAGAATTGAGCAATATGGCTTCCTCCAACAAGGATTCCATCTAACCTGGATATTTACAACATCTATGGAATGTACAAGAAAAACAATTGATGTATCAGTTACCCCTTCTTCTCCTCCTCGCCCCCAGCGTTAGCCTCAACTGGCTTCCCGTCCGAATCCAACTCTCCACCCAGCATCTTCCTATACGTATCCACAGTTCTCGTCAACCCAACCCCAGCATTACTCAAATTCATAATCAAATCCGCACCACCAGCCCCCCTCAACATAGCCAGCAATTCCCCATGGAGGGTGTTAACGTCCGGCAACAGCGCCAACACGCGGATCAAGTCGACATCCATGACTCTACCTTCCCCGTTCCTGCCTCCATAGACATGCCCATCAACCCACCCAGCCAGCATGACAAACTTCTGTAGCCCGCTGACGGCCAATGGATCCAACCCCTTCCTGGGGTTCTTCAGCGGAAACAGAATATCAAGCGCGGCCTTCAGGTGCGTCGGCTCAACACTCGGAAAACTCAGCGCGGCAATAGGACCTGTTAGCACGGGTGAGAGCGGGTGCGTCTCCTTGAGTGTTTCCGTCTCCTTCGCGATTATTTTGCTGCCACCAGGCTCCGAGCTGCGCTTGTGCTGCCAATCGTACCCCTCCAGGGCACGGAACGACGTGGCGAAAATTGCTGGCTTTAGAACCGTGATGCGGGTCAACTCCGGTAGCGTGGACGTCGGGTCGATCTTTCGTAGGCCGAAGAGGAGTTCCCGGCGGATTGCTATCCATTCTACTGCACGGAGGTTGTTGTGCTGGAAAAAGACCATCAGAGGCGTCGAGCGGAGGAGGGAGAGGTAGATTCTGAAGAGTTGGGTTTTTCGCGTGTACGGGGACTTGACGGTTCGTGGTTGGGTCGGCGATAAACCTGGGAGAGTTGGAGGTGGTGGAATCGCATCGGTGGCTATTGAAGTGGAGGGGGAGGTGAGGCTGGTGTATGTGCGGGAAAGCCTGAAGAAGGAGAGTGGCCGGATAGCCATTGCGGTGTGAAGGCGGGTGAAGGCGGGGTGGCGGGATGTCGTGAATTTTCGCTTGGGCAATCAGGGGCTAGGATGGTGGAGGGTGTAAATGTATTAAAGTCATGTGATAGGTTACCCCTAGAGTTGCTATGCAGCACCCGAAGCGGGAAAATGATCTCGGATACCGGTAGTCAAATCTTCGCGTTATGTATGATACAAGAGTGCTTTACAGTACATAATCGGGAGTAATAACACCCCAACGCTCGGAGAGGAGTGAACTGATAAAAAACCCTAACCCAGGCAGTGATTAGGCTTGGGGAATCCTGAAAATTTTATAAGTTCTGAAGGCTATGGTAATCAAATCGTGCTTCGAGTCACCTACTCCCTTCCTCTTCGATGGGCTTAAAGTATCATTTTAACATGCACTTACACTAGAACCACTACCAAACCAATGCAATGGCCAAAGAGCAGGTCACATATCATCGATGCAAGTTGTAGAGGCACTACGTGTATGTAGTTTGGAGAGATGCGGGTTCTTGATTGTGGTTCTTGTTTATGGCCCCGAGGAATGGGATAAGATCAAGTGAAGGATCTAGACCACCCAACAACTGATTCCGCACTAAGTCTGAGCTATCTTTTTTCCCGTCGGAGATGAGACTGTCAATTGAAGCAGACCCTCTTGCTCGCTAGCTTAATTAATGAAAGCTTCGAATGGTTTGAAATCCAGTCCAACTGGCTGCCACCTTCCCAATTCTTTACAGCATACCTGTATTGTCCCGGAAAGACCGGAACGCTCTAGTAATGGTAAAGAGAGTGTAGGGGAGAGTTGCCAGCCTTTAGTGGAAACTGAGCCATTCAGAGATATAAAGTTCTGGGTTACAGGGAGATTACGTGAAATATTATCACCCCTCGAAGTAATTTCTCTTCGAGAGACGCCTTCTGACCCTTGATAGTGTACTCTTGTTCTTCCTAGAATATACGGGGTTCTAAATCACCTATTTTGGAGGTGCGAAATGAGCCCTAAACGCCATCAAGTTCTTCACACAGAGGTGCGTCGGATGGCTCGCCTGGCTGTCCTGTTTTATGCAGTATCTTCAAGAAGGCTATTATGTTTATACTCGCCTGAGATAGCTAGTATAACCTTCCAACGTTTCCGAAATCTGACTTCAAGTCATTCCACGGGCAGGACTTCCACATCCTGTCATTTACCACATCCTGCGTCCCGGCCAACACATAATCCTGACCCTCATATTCCGCGCTTCCAACTCTCCTTATAGCAATCCCCAAGGCCTCAGTCTACCCAGCAATCCTATACCCCCTAGCAATAACGCCTTCTTTCCTCTATGTCTGATTCCCGATCCAACTCTCCAACCCTTCGTTCCTCTCCTTCCCCCACCCCTCAAAACACCCCACCCCCCTCCTCATCGCCAAGGGTGTCTTGGGAACCCGGGAAGGCGCTGAGTGAGCCATTGAAGTTGTGATACTCCAATGCAGCCAGGCAAGCAATGGAGTCTGGTGTGCAGGTTAGGAGGATAAACCAGTAGTAATAGTATATCGTGCGATCAATAGCAGAGTAGCTGTGGAGCCTCCTCTTTTTCGGGTTTACCCCACCATTATGAACACCCATTGTCTGAACCCCCAGCTGGTGTTACCTTCACCGCCACCACTTGACCCCGCTCACGCAGAACAACTCCCATCCAAGCCGCCGAGACACCAGCGCAATCTCCCTCGCCAACTTCCCCTCCCCAATTTTTCCGAAAAACCTCGTGCTTCCACTATGCGTTTCTGAAGCGTCTTTAAACTGCACCTGGGGTGCCAGCAGCTTCGCTGCCTCTGTCTTGAGCACTCCGGGTTCGTTCTCTGCAATGGCTTCGCCGATCCCACATTCTTTTTCTCATGACAAGGCTTACTCGCGAAGATGAGAGCGTTTAGGGGCGTAGAAGGTTGGGAGGTTTTCATTATGCATGGTGTAATTTTCCGAGCTACCAGCTCTAGGACAGATTTGGGGGCCGGGGCGAAGGAGCTAGAGGTTTTGGAAATTTTTCTCGTCTGGTGGGGCGGACATACTCCGTGGAGAATTCGCCTATTTGGGGATATGAAGCGGGAGAGACTGAACAATAGCAGGGTGTTTCGTGGATTTGTTTTGACACTGGGGTCAGGGGAAAGATGGAGATGTATGGTTCAAGACCTCCAAAACGTGTACCAGACATGTCAATTTCAAATCCTTAAGGGTTTGTAGGGGTGAGAGCAAATTAAAAAAAACCCTGTTTCTGAAAGAGGAGATGAAAGAGAATTATAAGCAGGTTTTTTTTTCTCATATGCACTTACCCCTATAAAGCCTTAAGGATTTGAAATTGACAGGTCTGGTACACATTTTAGATGTCTTGAACTATATGTGAAGATGCAAGAGGATAGGGTTAGTAGTATTGTGGTTAGTCTCACTCCGACGAGTAGAGATAGTTTTTCATGTGAAACGAATGTTTCCTCAATAAAAATCGGCATCCTGCTTGTTTACTGAGTGAAAACCCCAAATATTTTTAAGAATATTGCATCAGGGTCAATAGCATCAGAGCTTGTTAAGCTTGCCGCACTCCGGGATTCTTCGCTTGCTCCGAGTGATCAGACATGTCTATGACTCTGGATTTAATTTTTCAGTACTTATAATTGTAGTTCCTGAGATACTTCTTCTGTTCTATTAAAGTAGCTCATATGTGCTTCTGTTGCTACGAGTATAAGAAAGTGGAATTATATCCCTGGAAGATTTAACTCACTCCCATTTGGTGATAGGTCTTCGCGAACTACTAGATTCCGCGGGTTCCATAAAAATTGCTATCCCATCAAAAGAAGCTTATATAGTTGTAGATATCATTAGAAGTTCCGCTGATCCAGGTGCTTTGGTCGGGAAGCTATTGTAGGATAGGGGTTAACCAATCCCAGGTGCAGAGGCGACTCGGTGCAACAGTCAAGTTCCGAGCTCATGATTGATCAATGTTTCCATCGAGCCCCCAAGTGAAAATCAGTGCTTCGCTTAGTTTCTCTCGATCTAATACAAAGGTGCATTTATCTCTTATTTCGTGCAACTTTGCCCTTTGAAGAGGTCTTGTGAGGGCTCTAGTGAGGAGCCCTAAAAGAACCAATACCGCACACTACCAAGACCAAGGGAAAGAGACCAAACTCCGGTGGCACGCAATATCAGTCCTTTCTTAAAAGGCGCTTTCTTTGGGAATACCGCGATATGGTGTGTCCTAACTTTCTTTTTCAATAGCGATTCGATATGGTGCAGACCCGAGATGAGCATTTTATGCGTTAATTTATTCAAGCAGGGAACCCATATGTTAGCCAGATCGAAAAGCCACTCCCGTCCTGTCTCCATGGATCGGCTACCCGCCATTTTGTTTCAGTCCGGGCCCAACGAAACTGGAATTTGTGAGGAAGGCCAATCCCATTGATCCTTGATAATAGCGAAGAGAGTTAGAAAGAAAGCTTGTTTGTGTAAATGTTGATACGATAGAAATTTCCATCAAATCGCTAATTCTATCGTATTGATAATAGCAGAGGGGACAACGAACAACCCTGCAAAATCCGCGTTTGCCACGCAGATTTTTTCGTGTCCAGTCCGCCGCCCCCCCTCTGTTTGCCGCCACCCCTATGACACCGGGGGTGCCTCTCTTATTTGAAAGCTCGATTATTGGTCTGGCTCGTACTCCCCTCATATATTTTTGGACGTGATGCGATTTGATGGGTTAGCGAGCCTTCAAGGAGGGTATTCTAGCTGTGTGCGGTATAGGTGGTGTGATAGGCTCTGTACGAGTACCGGTACTCGAGTAGATGTTGGCGTCGCCAGGGTTCCTTCACCAGAAGTACTAAGAATTGATTACTTCAGAGCCAGAACTACTGTGCCCGTATCTTGAATTGTGGGAACAGCTCACCGAGCCCTGCCTGTCATATAATACCATGCAAGGTTCACTGTAGGTGCCCTAGGGCTACGAAAGAGGGGCTCTTAGAATTCCAATCCATCGAAATACCGCCCTTGTCATCCGCAAGTTTTCATGGGGTCTTCCGCAACGGGCTTTGCCCATGTTGGTCGGGGGCGTGCCACGACTAAGAGGATGAAGGGTTTGCATCCATGGCTGCAGCTATGGGGCGAATGCCCCCTGCCACCGCCTAGCCTGACAAGTGAGGACCCGTGCCCTCCACCTCCTCGTGTTGTAGCGCCCTTTCAGGGTTAAAGGGGTCCGTGTTACTCTACGCCCTTGAGGGAATGCCTGGTTTTCCGCGGGGTGCTGATATGGAGCAAACAATCCAAATCCTCCTCGGTAATATGGATAAGAGGGCTGTACGAGTACTCGAGTACTCGAGTATAGGTTGATAAACTGCGGGGCCCTACCGCAGGGCTGAGGACAATGTTGAGCACCCCGCGTGACGAGATATGTTCTGGGTGGGTTCACTTCGGTGTTGTGCGCAAGCTAGTGCCGAGCAGGAGGGTAAAAAAGAAAGGAAAAAAAAGGAGGGGGGATGGACTACCTTTTGACACGAGCCCAGCTCCCACAGCAAAAAGGGCATCATAAATTTAGACAAAAAAAAAGTGCTGGTATTGGTGTTGTGTTTCCTACTCGAGTATAGCCCTTCGGAGGATACGAGACGGGTTGCCTCGCTGATAAACGATAGGTCCGGGACTTTCTTTGTTTTCCAATAAATTCTCAGGGCTTTTATGAGGTCATGTCTACATTCAATCTTCAACTGGCGAGTCTTAGCAAAACAACGATTGCGGACTTACAACTGTGCGCACCCGTATTTGGTATCCATTCTGCAGAGCTGCCACGGGACCGTAGTTGCATTCCACGGGAGGCCGCCACTGCTAGGGCACCAATAATCTGTTTCGACTGTATGATGCGGGAAGAGCAAGGCTCTCAGGACGACAACCGGTTAGTAACCTAATCATACCTGCTGTCTGTGTGTAGTATTTCGATGTGGTTCGGGCAGGTTGAGTTCCCTCCAAGTGAATTGAAAAGGATAGTCGAGGAGTAACGTTTGTGATAAGCACATAGGGGAGTGACGATAAGGCAACTGAGTAGTCCTGGCCTTGGGTTATTCCGTCCACATTGGGGAGGCTTGATGCATGAACAACCATGTAGATCTGATGCATCAGTGGTCGGCCTGCGGTTTACCAGTGGTATGAATGTGCGGTCGCCGTTTGACGGGCCTGGGTAATAGTGCTTTGCCCTGTTATGATGAGTATCGCGATGCCTTCTGAGAACTGCCCAACCCGTGAATTCGTTTCCATAATAATGGCAAACATTATTCAGTGGTCTGTGTCACTGTTGACCCCCGAACTGTACGGCCCGGACCTGAACGATATCTGTGCAGCTGCAAGTATGATAGCATCATCGGCCAAAGGTTGTTGTTTTTTTTTTTTAAAAAAAAAACCCCCCCCAAATCTCTAGAGTATCTAAAGGGTGAAAAAAAACCCAGATGTTAGTCACTCAGTTCATTAATCATTCATTATCAACAGGACTTCATACTAACGCGAGAGATCCTCAGTGCAAACATGTTTCGTATGTACTCAGAGATCAGGGTTACCGTAGTCCATTAGTATCCTTAATGAGTGACCACTCCCGGAGTACAGCTAGGCCTGACTATTGCAAAAGAGAAGGACGTTCTTCGAATCATTATTCTCTGGAAGGTGTGCTGGTGCCTATGGAAGCTTGGCCAATGCAACTGTGTTCACGGATTGTTCCCTCCACACGAGTAGGGGGGGACAAGCGGCGTGACCCATGGTACTTTCAGTGGCTTGCGCAGAGTGCAGCATTTAGTTCCCCTAGGTCAAGAATTGCTACCTGATAATGCAGAAAGCCGTGCAGAATTTTTTAATGACAATATTGAATCCACATGAGGTTGTGACCCCGGGGTGCTTGTAATAGATTGATTTGGGATCTTTCTGTTTAGTGAACATTGCTACTATGGACGCCTCTAGGATAGTGACGAACGAATGGAGGGATGTAGGTGGGGGGTTTTTTTTTGTGTGTGGGGGGGAGCCTAATAGCTAGAAACGTTAGCTACCGGTACTCCAGAGTCCATACACTACATTTTATAGGTTGGAAAAAAGGAGATATTGTTAGATAGAATGAGATACCGCTAAGGATTGAAACATCATTAACTGTTCGAGAGCAGAGCTCAGGTTTTGGACATTTTGCAAGGGTGTTTTTCTCTGTGCTTGCCAGGAAGGCGATCGATGTTGAGTGAGAAAGAACAGAGAACATGAGGAGGGGAGGGGTAGGCGGTTTTTCTGATAGCAATGTCCTACAGTGGCATACTGTACCGGTGCCGGTACTGAACATAGACGGATATTGTGAATGGATATACTCGTATTATGATATAACGGATTCTTTGTGGCGGCCGTATTACGATATCAGCCACAAAAGATTTGATGCGGCAGGCGCTGCATACGGGTGCAGTAAGGCACTTCCGTTGAGGCTCCCTGAGCCGAGCCACCCCCAGAATTGGGCAGATCAGCTAAGGGGGGCGTGAATCAACCCCACTCATCCGAGTCCATGATGCTCACGCTAAGATATACACGAACGGCCTCAACTCTTCTTGTAGCATTTTGGCACTTGGCCATAGGGCATCCGGAAGTTCGGGCGGAACCCTAAGTCCAGTTTCGTTACATATCTCTCTGCCAACAGGAAACAGAACAGCCCTTTACACTGCTCGCGTCACCTCAACATCGTCTCAACACCAACCTCACTCACAACATTGCCCTGGTACGATTGACAGCACCCGTCCTGTACATAGTCAAGGTTTGTGAGTTTGTATATTTATTCTCTTCGGACCGTCATCCTGCGGCTCTGTTTTTTCCCCAGGACCTGTGGGCGGGGGAGACTAATCTGGTTTCGATTTTTTAATTTTTTAATTTTTGCTGACGATTTTTGACGATAAGGCGTTCACGAATCCCAGCGGCACTCGCACCGGATCGTCTCTCCTGGGAGGTAGCAGGAGTCTAGTTCCGCAAGCCGGACCTTCCTCGACTCTGAAAAAGATTTCTCTGAGGGATTTAAGATACAGCTAAGGGAGTTAACTGCCATCAGTCGGTCCCCCCTCGTTATATTTGCAGGAGCACAACGCTGATGTGTCCAAAGTGGAGGACTTTAATTCAGAAACAGACAGTGACTATGCTAGCTACTGGCGAGACTGGGTTTTTCCCCTCTCTCCTCCCATGCACTTTCCTTATCAACTGCTCCGTTGTGGGAGGGGGGGATTTTTTTTTGGAACAAACACTGACTTGACCGATAGTTCATCTCTACGCGTGGCCATGAATATTTTTGCGAAATTGACGAGGAATACCTGACTGACCGCTTCAACTTGACTGGGCTGCAAGCAGAAGTTCAATACTATCAGTATGCATTAGACTTGGTTACCGACCAATTCGATTTTGAGTGTGAAGACGATATGAGGGAACAAATTGAGAAGTCGGCTAGACACCTTTATGGTTTAGTTCACGCAAGGTATATCATCACTACACGTGGACTCGCCAAGATGGTAGTAGAAAATTCTTTCCAGATTTTGTGCATTTCTGACTGATGGTTATAGCTGGAGAAGTACAAGAAATGCGATTTCGGCCGCTGCCCCCGGGTCCTCTGCCGTTCACACCCACTGCTGCCACTGGGTCTTTCTGACCTACCCCACCAAAAGCCCGTCAAGCTTTATTGTGCAAAATGCGAGGATGTATACTCTCCAAAGTCCTCTCGCCACGCGGCTATTGATGGGGCCTATTTCGGCGCGTCATTTCCACATATTCTTTTCCAAGTTTACCCGGGATTAATCCCTCCCAAAAGTAATGAGCGTTATACACCAAGGTGTTTTGGGTTTAAGACGCATGCCCAGGCTGCTTTGAGCAGGTGGCAGGAAGGGGAACGAGATGCTCAGGACGCGCGACTTGAGAAGGCTGGGGTTGAGGTAAGAAGAGTCGATGGGGAGGACGAGGAGGACGAGGACGAAGAGGTGGTGGAGGCATAGCTCAACCCAGGAGTGCGGATAGTGTTGCAGTGTTATTGATGGGGAGAGACATCGCCCGCTCGTTGGGAAAAGGTGTTATAATAGCTAGTTGTGTTTTTCAATTTTCAACTGCTTTATTTCATGGGTCCTGTATGGTTGGGGGGGGGGGGGGCGTTTCTCTGGGTTCATATCATTTGTCTACTAAACACTTTCGGAGCGGCATATTATGCCCAAGGTATGATTGTATCATTTTACGGCTTGCTAGATTCCTGCACTGGCTATGAAGGGCTTATCAATACCATTTCACAAATTATCAGACACGCGTAGATGGCGTTACAAATTTGTAGCAAATGAACCAGAGACGCCTTGAAGCACAGTGTCTGAGGGCGAAATACAGTAGCGCTAGGCTGGGATTTAGCCCAGAGTCCATCCCACTGATTCTCAAGCTTTTGTTATGCGAAGGAGATTGGGAATACTGTATGGATTGTAGGAGCAGGAAGTAGGTATGAACGTCTAAGGAGATATCCCGGTATGGTGGTATTTTACTAGGGTACTCTAGTATTATCATCATCAGTGGTACAGTTGAGGAGGATTGCGCGATAATCCTGGCGGAGTTGGGTTCTCTTTTTAAGAACACTGCTTGAAGAAGCAATACCGGAATCTGTGATCGATATCTAAGTAAGTTCGCTAAAAAAGTAGGCTTATAGTGCTACGGCATAACTTAGGACTCGAATAGACTATAAATACTAGAAAACGAAGAGTCCGAGACTCTTTGACACAAGATGGCCCCAGCAGTGAGCCCAGAGTATGCATGCCAACTGGTTGGACTTGCCCATTTTGGACTCATTGGGTGATGCCAAGACAGATTCCGGGTTCAGGGTCACATCTGGGTCTCCCAAAACAGATATGAAACCAAAAAAAAGAGACTGTGTGGAGTTTCCCATAGCACGCACAATGGGACTTGGGTCTACGCTCTAACGAAAGGCTACTCCAACTGGGGTAAAAAGAAAAAAAAAATAGAGTTTCAGGCTCTTATTCCTTCTTCGCACCTGTCTGGTACCCGGCCAGCTCTGGCTTCCCCTCCCCCGCTTCGGCACACCTCGCCCAGAAACTCTACGCGTTCAAAACCTGGAGGTATTGACAAAAAGGAAAAACAAAAACAGCGACGGTCATAAATATCAAGAGTAGCCCATTTCGTCAAGGTATATAGCTTTTCACCTTCTATCATACTTGCTGGGCATCGCGGCCCTACCTTTCGCTCCCTCCCCTGCACAATTTCTATGGCCGCGAAAGTACCAGTGCCAAATTCATGGGAAGATGATGAATGGGAGAGCCAACCGGCCAGGTTATCTACGGTATTTCCGCTTTCTCCTTTTTCGAACTGCGTATATGCGCGAGTAGCCCAGCTAATAGATTCCTCGTGGAAGACAAATACCCCGCCAACAGTGGTAACTGGAATCCTCCGCTCCGACGCAGTGGAATTCACCCCGACCCAACAACCTCTCTACACCCCCGCTTCCTCGCAACCAAAAACATTCTTCAAACCGGAGCTGAAAATACTCAAGCGCACGCCTTCGCCAAACTCTTCTCCCGTGGCCGCTGATACGCTGAAAGTATCGACGGAGAAACCTCGATCGCAAGAGCAAGAGACAGAGATAGAGCGTAGAGAACGGGAGCGCAGGGAGCGGGAACGCCGATATCAGGAGGCCCGCGATAAGATCTTTGCTTCACCGGTGCCTGTAGCGAAGCCCAGGCGTAAATTCCCGTCGCCGCCCAGGACTGCGCCCGCCAGGAATGCGCCGGCGCCGGCGGGTAGAGGCAATCGGAAATCAAACAAAACCGGGGGAAAGGGTAGAGATGGGGGAGGTGGGGCTATCACCTCCCTCTCCCTTAACGGTGGAGGGTTCACCATCGCGCCTCCGCCACCAAAGATTTGGGAGATTGACGAGAAGATGTTGGAGTCGCAGTTGGCAGTCATGAGTGAGTCTATGGCTGCCGCGGCTACTGTGGGTAGGGATGGGGAAGGCGCAGATGAAGGCCTTGATTGGGATTCTTTTGAGAGGGGCGGTTGGCGTCCGTGCGATGATCCACCCCTAGTTCCCCCGTACAATAATAATGGTCAGGAACCGACTCCTCCCCCTCCACCTCCACCTCCACCCCCACCGGCAATCCCGGCAGTCCCAGCGCAGGATAAACGTCCAGGTGTACTCCGCGCGCCTAGAGGGCCGGATACGGATGGTGGAAAGGGATTTAAAGGAAGAGGCCGAGCTTGTGATGTTAAAGAGTTTGTCCCGGGGAATACCTGGGGGCAGTGAACAGCTGCGAGTACTGCTTCCATTCCTTTTCTTTTCTCTTTTTCTTTTCCTCTTGATTACTCTAATATGGTCCCTTTCTCTTTCAAGTGCTTTTTTTGTGTCTTTTCCGTCTCTTGGATCTCGCTTCCTTTTTTTCATACTTCTTAAATCTGGTGTACAGGCGGGGAGAAACAGACTCAGGGTTAGGGTAGGCAAATGGGTTGCTGTTCCGTTTTTTTCCCTTAAATCTCCATTTTATGCTATGGCCATGCTCGAAAGCAACCGACGACAACCAAAATCGGTGAATGCATGGATAGCAGCAAAAGCAACAGCTCGAGTTAGCTTAAATTATAAAAAAAATTAAACCATTCACTTCCTCTCGTTTACTGGTATAAAAGTGCGGTTCGCGTTCTCCGATGTTATGCAGATACCGGTAGTCTACCTTATGCGGAACACCGGTAATTGAGAGTTGAAGTAGCCTTCCCATGTCGTGTCGTAATTGTGGCGCACTCCAGCACAATTCTAGTACTAGTCCTGAGTATCCGAGTACTGAGTACAGTACAGTACGCTAGAACGCTTTAGCTACACCAGCCACACATGATACGCGTGGCGCGTGTGCACTGTTACCATTTGTTCTCACGAGTGACATGTTGTGAAATCATACTTTTTGCGAACAAGGCTCTGGAAATATTTTTCATCCTACCCCTCCTCCCACTATTTTTCTTCTACTTTACTGTACCTTGTGAGTCCGGCGAAGACGGGTGCATTACCCACTCCATGGCTGTTTTATCCATGCTATATACCTGCCTGCGGGCCTTGCTTAGAGAAACAAACTTAGTTTCATTCAACCCCTCTATCCCCTGACTATGTATATGTTACGCGAAGCTGAAGTAGTTGAGCCCTAGTAGCCTAGTTGCACTGACAGCAGTGGGTTATCTCGCTGCGGGGCAGGAGGGGGGAAAAGTGGTACCCCGCTTCTCCCACACTCTCTTGTGGGAGGGGAAATAAAAAAAAAAGGGGGGGTGAATGGCGAGGCTGAGGATTAATTACCATGGTTCTACCGTGGATCACACATTGCCGCACTGATCTGCGGTGCGGGTGCAAGCAGGGGAAGGGGGGCGGCTATTTTTCTTGGGGCTAGCTGTAGGATTTGAACTACGAGCATGCTTGCTGGGGTGGGCCAAAGGTACTCGTATGGTTTGATTGAGGTCTCTATTTCTGGCGGTGATGCTCCGGAACAAACAAAAAAAAAGGCGGCCTTGCGACACGAGAGGAGCGAGGCTTTGATTACGGTCTCACTTAGCCTTCTGATGTGTTCGTTTTGTTTCTGTCGGCTGGTATGGGCGTACTACTTCGTTGGCTTTCGTTTGGAGTATGCAGCACCTTGGTGGGGGGGGGAGGGGGTAGGATAGCTATGATACGTTTCTCAGATTTCTTCCCAAACGCTAACTGTTCGAAGGCACTGGGCACGCGGGCACTTTCCCACCCGCGGTCGATCTATTTGTCCTCATTACTCACATCTGGTAACTTGCTGGAGGACGGTCCGAGGCTCCGTCTGCAGCCAGCGTTTTTGGTCTTCCAAGTGCTGGACATTTGTATAGTGGTACGGGTCACATCAACCCTTCTTCGGATAACCCCATCCCTTCGTCCCGGTATCCGGTCCGGTGTTTCCGGCGCAACTATGGGCCTTGAAGAGCCTGAAAATTTCTCCCCGCTCCGCCTTGTGCGAACTAAGGGTCGAAAGTGCCCGTGCACTCCGACAGATCTGGCGATGCTGTGTTCTATCTCGTCATTATCGCCATACCTACTCCTCATCACACTACACTTTTTTTTTGAAGAGCCTTTGTGATGAGGTTCTTTTACAGGGTTTGGCTTTGCGCCTCTCGGGTCTTTGTTTGGGGATGGTCGGGTGGGAAAATAGCGCGGGAACGGCGGGTAACGGGCGAGTGTGTTACCTGAACCTTATTTTGTAGGAGTTGCAGTTGGTGGAACCTCAGTGAGGGCTTATGGGGGGGCGGGGGTTCTAGGGGGTTTTGGGTATAAAATATGTATGATAGGAAAGTGAGAATCAATGTAGAAACTGGGCACAGGGCTGCGGAAAGTGAAGTGGGATATATCTGAGTATTGTAGCACAAGTATACGTACTTGGTGATACTAGGCGTGGGGGCTCACAGAATGGATGTCAAATCCATTGGGGTGTAATCGTGGGGCGGTGCTCTTTTCGGATATTTTAGATGTCGCTATGGGCGCAAAGCTTAGTTGTACCACCCCAGAAGATTCCACAAATTGCGGTGTTAGTTACCAGTGGGGTGAGACTTCTGTCGGCTGTCATCCGGGACTCCAGGGAATGTGTAATTTGAGAACTTCGACCGTATTTGTGCACGAAACCTGAAAAAGGCTGCATGAAGATCCGGGTGCAGGCAAGGGCATCTAGAATGATGGCTAGTAGTCCATACCGATATAGTAAATGATTTTGTTTCCCTATCCCTGGTGCCTCTAATATCTTTCCACCAACCCTCGCACCGTACCAACGAACCAGTGCGAAATACTCGCACTATTTCACCACTTTAGAGCGAAAAATAGTCACAGTCCTGATCATCCGAGAGAACCATCCGTGGTGTGCGTGTACCGACCAAGCACGGGGGTGGAGGTGGGGGCTTCCGATTAGCGACTCAGATCTCTCCTTTGCACCCCGAACACTCCCCGGGCCTACAATATTTGTATATAGAACTGCCCATTACACAGTACTTGTCACCACAACCTGAGAAATATAAAAAAACCACCCCCCGCCGAGCTTTTTTTTTTCTTTTTTCCTTTCTTTCTAGAGACACGTTTCCAAAGTCGACAGATCACAACGCCGCTGATTACAACTCCGTCATACGGTTATCCGGATCCGGGGCCCGGTGCTTAACCCGCTTCGCAGTTCACATTTCGAATGTAACGAATGGCCCTGGTGCACGGAGTGACAGATATGTGGGGAGACAGACAGCACACACACGCTGCTTTCCTTACCGGTGACGGAATTCCTAAAGGACGTGTAAATTTTCTTCTTCTCTGTGCTCGGGTGTATTACCGCCTTGACACTAGATCCGGTTATGATCCTTCAGTCCTAAAACGGATTTAGAATCAGGCTGCGAGGGGGACCCTCTTTTCCGTCCGGGGGGGGGGGGGGGCGCCTAATCTTTGGGAGCGGTTGTTATAGCTGTTATTGGGGGCGATGTTGAAGTGGTTGCTGGGGTCAGGTGGGCTGGGAGTGCGGGGCCCGTCATCGCTATCACTCGGCAGGAATGCTTGGGCGAGTGACTGGGTGTGCACTGGCTCCCTTCTCTGTGGGGTGTGGTGCCGGATAGTTCCGGGTTCTATTTTGCGAGGAGGCGTCCTTCCTGTGCGTCCCCAGAGAGCCACAATTACCATCATGCTATCGATTCGGGCTTGTAGGCTGGGGAAGCTTCCCGGCCGATCCGATAGCACCAGGGCATGCAGTTCAAGCCGCGCCTTGAGCAGAGCTTTCTGAGGTGGCCTTGGGAGAGAGAGAGAAACTCCAAGTAATTTCCAACAAAGTTTATTGATGTAAGTTACCATACAAATAACTAGACGTACAGGTTATTTTGAGAGAGGGTAACCACAAATAAATAAAGCATCCTCCATAACTCGCACGGTACTTTGAATGTGTTGAAGGATATTTTTTAATCAACCGGTTTTAGGTTTGGTTTGGTTTTTTCTGGGCGGGGATAATTTGGCCTCTGACTTACTGGGTTAGCAGCCCTTAGCTCTCTAAGGGAGCTAGTTCCATTCAGGGGAGTTAAAGCCACTGGCAGGCGGGCCAGAGGGAGGCGGAGGTGGAGGAGGAGATGGGGGAGGGGCCTCCCTGGGGGGCGGTGGGGGGCGAGACCAGGGATGCGATTCATTCCCGAGATGCTCTAGCGCAGCCTGGCGAAACCCCGAATGATGTGGGGGTGGGGAATAGGCCTGTTGGTGGAGGGAATGGTAATCATGGGGGATGTGCTGCGCAAGCTGGATGTTAGGTCATATTTCAGTTTTAGAGGCTTAGGGTATTCTTACGTTGGGTCGCTGCCCACCATGATCAGCCGCGTAGCTTTTTGGAGAGATATGATTCTGGAAACCATGTGGGTTATTGTGAGCCTCCCTTCTATCTCCGTTATAACCTTGAGCATCCTTGGAGCTGTTATATTCGCCGGGGTATCCCTGAGGAGAGAGACTGCGGCTGGCCCTTGATTGGGTCTCGGCGCCGGCCTCTCTCTCTCTAGATCCGATATTTTCGAAGAGATCATTGGATGAGAGCTGGTCACGCGAGTTCCCGTTTCCGTTGTTTTGGAACTGGCCCATGCCCCTGGGGCCCTCGTTCGCACTTCTTCCCGCTGGCGGCCACATGCGGTATTGGCCCCTCGGCACTTGATGGTCTTTACGGATGGGATTCTCTCTGATCTCATGAGGTTTGATGAAAGATCCACTTTGCTGTCTCCACGGGGGGAGGGTAAGGATTGAAGGAAGCTCCAATGACCTGACCGGAGTCCCACCTATCTGTGTCCACGGGGCTTGGGCCACGGTTGTACTATGCGCCCATGGCTTAGGCGCCGATTCCCTCCCGACGGTGCTATTACCAACTTGCTGGAGGGTTGACCCTTTGGGAGGGGTTTTAGTATGCTCGAGACTGGATTTTGTGCCTCCTAGGACGTCTTGAAGAAAGTCCTGTTGGAATGCTTAGTACCTGTGCCACCAAAGGTTTATCAAAAATGGGGTGGTGGGGGAAAACATCGTATTCTTGGTCCCGAGGATTTGAATTGGAAGATCTCTCCTTCCAATCCTGACCTCTAGGGCGGTCTAAGCAATCTCGGGCGAAATGTCCCCCGTTACCGCAGACCCTGCAAATTATCCCTGCTGTATAGTTGACCTGTTTGGGGCAGTCATATCTTCGGTGACCGACCTCGCCGCCTAGGGTATTTTCTCAGCTGGAGTTTGCGGATTGAAGTGGGGATTACAACTGGTTGCAACTCACAGTTTGAACAGGTCTTCGACTCGTCGTCGCGTAACGTCCCGTTCAAGGTAGCCAATTCTCTGAGCTGATTACGCTTGAGTGTGTTCAAGGTTTCGGGTGTTGACGCTGCCTGGGGACATTGTTAAAAACACCAGAAATGGGCTGTGGAAAAGAGGGGCTGCTCACAGTCTCGATTATCTCATTAATCATCTCCCTGGCTTTGAGGGAAGAGGCCTGGTTAGAAGATATGATGAGACAATGCAGGTTTTCTTCCTGGTCAGGTGCTAGAGCGAGATCACCCCTTCCTTTCCCTTCCTTGATAGAACCTTTACCGCGAATAGCAACTTTCGCCCCGGAATCTTTCTCGATACGCTTGAGAGTATTCCCGCGAGGGCCGATGATCAGGCCAACTAGCAGAAGTCACGAGCACGAACGTGCCCATAATGTTAGTATGTGCTACTTTCCGTACATATTATGTACGGAGTTAATCTGATTAGTAGGGGTTAGATAATAGTTACTAAAGTTAATCTCCGGATAATCATCGACGGGCACATAGACTTTTTCGTGCTTGGTGAGTGGCCTTCTATACTGACTAGGAGGCTTGTATAGCGGGTTCAGTTGAAAAGCTTTCGCCACTAAGTCATGGCGCTCAGCTTCTAGGCGTTCCCGATACCTGGTCTCTCTAACATTTATGCGGCGACCAGTTATGTCATAGATGGGGTCTGGAGAGAGAGATCTGGGCACTCGAGTTAGTATAGCGGGTTAACGAACGCTAATGTCAAGTTAGTTGGTCAAACCGTTTGTCATTTGGCATTACCGTGTTGGTGGAAAGCTTCTGGGTGATCTCCTCGATGCGTACTTTTAGTGCGTACAAATCGGTATCCTCAAGACTCATACACCCGGGAATTGAGGTTGGAAGGTTGTCAACATTAAGAGCACTCCTGATTGGCTGGCTTCCCCAACGAGACTTGGGATTCCTCTTTTCTGAAAGTTATATGATAATTAGGTGGCGGGCTAAACAGAATATTAGAACAATGTTAGTTACCAGTGTTGTGCCGCTGTTTCTGGCGTCCCCTTGGCACCACATCGTTATCTGTCTGCCTCATATTGGTAAAAGATGCATCATCAGGAGCTTCGCTGATTCTTCTGGGGGCCGCTTTCACGTCATCATCCTTAATCTCGACTGAGCTCGGGGATTTGCCTTCACCAGGGTTCACGACGCCAGGAAAGTGACGCCTTTTACCCATTGGGATTGAATTCGTCCCCGTGGTACGGGCATTGTTGGTCCACATTGTGAGAACAGGATATTCTCTCGTGGGCTTGGGATGAGTGTGTTGTCGGTATGGTTGAGCGGTGAGTAAAGGAGCGTGGAGGAAAGAGAATAAAGGGAAGGGAAGGGAAGGGGAGGCCAGAAGCATTGATTTAAAAGTGTAAAGTGTGACGGATGTCTACAGTCCTAGGCCCTGGGAAGAGGCATTAGACCTTGGATAATGGGACCTGCGCTACCACACCGGACGGTCCATCGTGTTCCTGGTGTTTGCGTCCCTATATTAGGGCAGTACCATGCATAGGGTTTTGGTGATCATGGGTTCTCACTCGTGATGCTCAAATTTACCGAAACAAAAATATTATTAGAAACCGAACTGACCAGCAGTGATCAGTTGCGGGTCTATGGATTCACCATATAGGAAACACTAGGGATCTTACATTATATTGTAGGGAGAGCTTGTGTTGTTTCTGTGCTGTGCCCTTGGGTGGGGCTGGACCGATGGGAGCGGCCTCCTGTTGTTCTAGGGACATGAAAAAAGGAACTCCGCGGGACAGAGAGAGAGGAAGTGGGAATAACATAGGGGTTCTCGCGGGCCCTGTATTAGAACTTCCTGGGAGCCATGATTGTCCATATGGGGTGCGGAAAGTGTTGCTGATGGCACATCTTTTCATCGTTTTTTTCAATTAATCATGCGAGTTGGCCTGTGCCCCAAATACCATGCATCCGTTTCACATGTAGACTATCATAGTCTTAGCCCAATACTGTCTGATATCGCTCCTGTCATGCTAGTATCATATCACTTGGCAAAGTCACGTAACAATTATTCCTTGGACCGGCACAGGTTTTTGCACGAACCATACAAGACGTGAATACGGTAGAAACTTGCCGAACGGTCCTTCGTTTTCTTTGATGCTCCTATGACTACCGGCATGGAGGTCGCGGTCTAGAATCGGTGCAACGGTGCATCGCGGATCGTTCTTGGCATTGACATAAGATGCGGCTCTGCGATGCAGGTATTTTTTTTCTGGGCCAGTGCAGGTATGGTACAGCACGATTGTACCGGTAAAAAACTGTGCTTATGTAATGAAATGAGGCTCGAATCCTTGTTATAGGTGCATTCAGGTACATTTCATATTGGCAGGGTATAGTACAATGCTAGCGGTGTAAGCTTACGGGAGGAGAGCTTTGATAAATTATCATAATATTCATAGCCTGAAGATTTTGAAGATTTAAGGTATGATAGGGGGGGTTTTTTTAAGGCTAGGTGTTGGGTCTGTGGCTCGATCACGTGCATGACTGCTGGGTTTTTAAGCCTCAGAGCTAGAAAGTTTGTCCGACCTCGGACAATTGAGATTTCATCACACTAATCTTCATCACCCCACCATTCCACGAAATTCCTCTCAAGATGTCTTCTGCAATTTTCCGCTCGTCTCCTCCTTTGATCCAAATCGTTTCCCGACAGCCATTGACGGCTATTTCCTGCCGATCCATTTCCATCCTATCCCGCCCTCTGACCTCCGGTTCCACTCCTAATGAGCGAACTACACAAGTTTTGCAGCAGAGGAAAAACATGTCCTCTTCAACGGCCACGCTAGCTCCACCTCACAATCAATCGATATTTGGTGCACCTCCCGGTCATGGCCCTCACGGCGGATTTTTTAGGAAGGAGAGCCTTCCCGCAAACACTATTATCCGGTGGGCATCCTCATCTTCGGTTTTCACACTCAAAACTTGCTGACAGGGCAGCAAGGTTTGTCCCACAGCAGACAGCATGGATCGTGGAACGGATGGGGAAGTTCCATCGGATTCTCGAACCCGGGCTGGCTATATTGTGGCCAATTATTGATAAAATCAAGTACGTCAAAAGCTTGAAGGAAGCTGCTATCGAGATCCCAAGCCAAAGCGCTATTACCGCCGATAACGTCACACTCGAGATGGATGTGAGTATGAATTTTGGTGAGCGTCTTTCTGGGCTAATAAGAGAAAAATGTAGGGTGTGTTATATATTCGGGTATTCGACGCCTACAAAGCTAGGTGAGTTTTAATTTCACTATCCTGATTTCCATGGCTAATGGTTTTCCTCTCTTTCTTCTTTCTTTCTTTCTTTCTTTTTAAAAAAAGCTACGGTGTTGAAGATGCCGAATTTGCTATTTCACAACTCGCACAGACAACCATGCGTTCAGAAATCGGTCAACTTACTCTTGATCATGTCCTAAAGGAGCGTGCCGCCTTAAACGTTAATATTACCCATGCGATCAATGAAGCATCTGCCGAGTGGGGCCTTGTATGCCTTCGTTATGAGATCAGGGATATTCACGCCCCAGAGCCTGTCCTCCAGGTATTTGCCCCTTGGGGGGATCGTCTACTTCTAAACTAACAGGCACCAGGCAATGCACCGCATGGTATCAGCAGAGCGAAGCAAACGTGCCGAAATCCTCGAATCGGAGGGCCAGCGTCAGTCTGCTATCAACGTAGCCGAGGGAAAGAAGCAGTCCGTCATCTTGGCCTCTGAAGCCAAAAAGGCCGAGCAAATAAATTTTGCAGCTGGTGAAGCCCAAGCGATCCTCGTGAAAGCCGATGCCACAGCGCGCGGTATCCAAGCCGTTGCTGAAGCCATCAAGAATAACAAAGAAGCTGCACAGGGGGCTGTCAGTCTGAGCGTTGCTGAGAAATATGTGGAAGCATTTGGTAAGCTTGCAAAGGAGAGTAACACAGTTGTTGTGCCGGCTCAGCTTGGAGATCTCGGTGGTATGATTGCTGGTGCTATGGGAATTTATGGTAAGGTCGCCGAGACTCAAGCGAGTCAACAAAAAATGCTTGGGGAGCGGCTAGAGGGGATAAAGGCCGATCGTGGGAATAAGGTCAAGGATAACGGGTCTCAGGGAACTCATGTTGGAAAGGAGGTCCTGGACGCGTTCGATATAACTAGGAATTGATCCTTTGGTGGAATACGGTAGCAAAGGGTGGGCGGTTTAGGGTGCGTAGACACTGAGCTGGTTGTACTAATTTTCCTCCTTTCTTTATTTGTTCGGGCTAGGATAACATCTCTATTCTTCCTTTCTGGTACGAAATTAAGCCTCTTTGGTGCATTGAACAGGCGGATGATGATGGTGATAACGGGACATGATCCCGGTTCGGCCCTCTGCCTAAAGGCTACTTGTGATAGTTACAAGAAATATCAAATTTTAACTACCTGACAGTCCCCCCCCGATATTGCAAAAATACTGGGTTAAACAAAAAATAAAGCACAGCCATACATGTACGATGCCATCTCCATAACACCTTCGCCTGCCCGTTGGCCTTTTCGATCCCGCCGGCGGTGCGCGTACCTGAAAGAGTTCAGTGTGCGCAATACCGACAACGACGTTTTCTACTCTCAAAGTCCACAGATAGAAAATGCCCAGCTCACTGACTGGGAGGATGAACATCATACTCTACCTCTGGTAGTTACCAAGGTCTATGAAGATGGCCCCTTAGTTCTCGTCTTGTTGGATTTTTTTCTTTCGGGTCTCTTTCGAATTTCAATGGGATGCTATCTGTTCATCGTGACGCTGATTTCGTGAATATAACATTTACTGTGGGGGTGGGGGGGAGGAATCCTGGTGCCGGGGATCTCGCTGGATGAGTATTTCGTGGAAGTTTTTGTCGGCACGGCACCCGCGCTGGAGAGAGACAGAGTGTGTGAGCATGAGCGTAGTGTGGTGGGGGCTGGGCTGAGTCGGGTTGTCCAGGCTCGATCACATACTTTCTGATATGCCGCGCCCGTAATCTCCATTTTAGCCGGTACTTTTCAAGAAACCGAAATTTCCTTTAGGTAATCATAGTATTAGTATCGAAAAAGGAAGAAATTTAGTAATATGCTCCATTTGCCGTGTTTGGTCCGTAGGTGATCGTCCGTTTGTATTGTACTCGTACACATGTTGCCGGATTGAAATCCCGTTTCCATTCCGGGTATAAGGACCCGTGGTATGACAATTGCTGACCTCCGGCTCGCTGCGTTTTGTAGGCGGCAAGCGAACAGGACCAACCACCATTCCAGGACGTGGCAATTATTGACCTCTGGCTTTTAAGTTGTCCGCAGTAGTGAATAGGATCAAGCACGGCTATGGGGCGAGAAAATTGCTGACCTCTAACGCTCTAAGTGTTGTAGGGGGTACGTGAATATAACCAACCACTGTTCTGGGAAGAGACGATTGCTGATATCTGGCTCGTTGTGTGTGATAGAGTACTCGAGTAAGTGAGCGGGATTAACCACGCTTCTGGGGTGAGTCTTCTGGGGTGAGTGATTACTGACCTCTGACTCGCTGTGTATTAGTACGCTGGGGAATGGGTGGACAGGACCAGCGACCTTTCTGCGGCGTGGCGGTTTCTGACCATTGGCTCGCCGACCACTGTTCTAGGGCGAGACAGTCTTGCTTTGTGTTTTATAAGGTAAGTAAGCAGGATCAACCATGGCTCTAGCATGGGCTAATTAGTAGCCTCTAGAGTACCGGTACTCTACAATTGTATGTTGTAGGCGGTAAACGTGCTGTATCAGCCATGGTTCCACGAAGAGGCAATTGCTGACATCTAGCTCGCTGTGCCACGGAGAGTAAATGAGCGGAACCAACCATGTTTCTGGGACCACACAGTTACTACCCTCTGCCTCGCCAGGTCTTGGAGGTGTTAGGTGGGCTCACGTGTCTTCTCTCCTCTGTTGTTTCTATTGTGCTGATACGTCTCTCTTGTTATTGTAGATTGTATTGCGTCCATATCAATTCTGGTGATAATGTTGATTCTCTACTGGCGTCATGTTCACATCCTACCTCGTCAGAAGACTAACCACATAACATATACTCCTCATAATTTGTACTCGAGTACGCAGACCTCTATCGCCCCCTCGATGCTGTTCATTGGTACTTACTCGCTATTATCTCACAGCCTGTTAGTAAATTTCCCACCAACCCGCCCTACTTCTCCCGCTAATACACCGTAACTCCCCGAACAATTCGGGCAATTTAGAAGGCGAGTGGTATACTACTACCCGCTACCAACACTGGATATCTTTTAATTATTCTTGTAGCTTGTGAGTTGTCCCTTATTATCGTTCTTCTCATTTCGGGTTCTGGTTAACCTCCTGGTGGTTTGGCAGCCCGGGCCCGCCATTTCTTCACGCCTGAACTAGCCAGGACACGAAACTCTTGCCCAGAAGAGATACTCTGACCACCAGTGAGTATTCTATATTGTGATTTTAGCCAGTACTCGACCCCCAGTAACTATCGAATAGTTTAAACACCTGTAGTAACTTATTAGGCGGAGGCCCACCATTACTTCAATGCGTTTACCGGCTCCACCTCGGTTTCTGGAATTTGCCACGCAGTTCCCCGTTTTTGGTGGCTATTCCGGTGGTGCTGGCAACTGCATCAGGCTGTGGGAATTTTGTAGGTTGGTTGTAGACGGTTTGTAGCGTTTTTGCTATAGCTGTGCAGCTTTAGGGTTGCTCAGTTTGCGAGAATGTGGCCATCAATGCCCTTTAAAAAAATGAAGGATGCCTGAGCCATGGTGGAGGGAAGGGGTGCACTTTGGTCGGACCCTACTGCCAATGTGATGGAAGAGGAAGCCATACTTATATCCATGGAAGACCACCCATGCAGATAGCTGAGTCTTGACGCTCCGAGCTAAGCACACTTCTGTCATATCGGAGTAACGGTTCGGACTGAGTCTGCAGCCCAGCTGCACGCACAGGGCAGCCGGGCCAGCTTCCGGAAAAGACCAACCAAGCTGGGTCAGGCACAAAGCCTGGCTAGACCGTCCCTTGTGAACACTGTTCCCATCATACCTCCAGAAAACCCTCAGTGCTGTCAAATTGAGCTCTTCCTGGTATACCCCCGTGGGCCCTGTTGGCCCCCAACACTGACTGCTGGCAATGCAATCCAACCTCCAGGTATGATATTAATTTTCCGAGTAAGCTTTTGGAGGCTTCGGAGCTGAGGCTGGGCTCTGAGCTTTCGGAGCCTGGTGGATCGCACTGCTTTTCGGGGTGAGCGGCGTCACAGGGAGGCAACTAGTGGGGGTGCTTAAAGGGAGATGAGATACAGAGTGAAGAACTCACAAAGATACTCCTAGAAAAGATAGACAAGGGTCCGGTGATGAAATTTCTTGTTTTCTCCATAATTCCACAGGTCTGTCCTCGGCATTTTTACCCGCCCGTAGGCTGGTGACCATGCCGGAGCTTCTGCTGAGATTGTTTGACATACAAGTATCATACTGTACTTCTAAATCCCCCAGGGCAACTACCAAATGACCGAAAGCCCGATTCCTGATCTTTGACCCGGTGAGATTCAGCCCACAAAAAGCCACTCCTAAAGGCCCCGAACATGTCTGAAAATCATGCAGGTGTTAAAAAAGAAGAACTGGAGAGGCCAGTGGGACGTTTTTTCGATTCAAGAGCCCAGTAATTGTATCATACCCTTCGGTTTGCAAAGTTCAGGCACACGACCCAGAAACCATATAATACACCAGACTCAAGGACGGCTAGAGGGGATGAACCCCTTTAAAGAACAAAAATACCGCTCGAGAACGATCCTGTGACAGTTGAGCGGTCTTTCAAGAAATCTGCAGGCCTGTAGTGCGCCAGGTAGTCTGTAAACATTTTCTCAATCCATAACAGATGTCCAAAGATACCAGCAGATATCCGCAAATATCTTGAAACTCTTTCCAATATCCAAGTGCCCGCGGATATCTCCAGATATTCGAGAATACCCGCTGGTGCACTGCAATATCTGAAGCTATCTTTGGCCGGTGCAGGCCTGGGGCACTCCAAGAGAAATGGAAAATGTTACCGCAAGTGCGGAGTATTGAGACTAGAACCCATGCTTGGAAATTTCATGTTACTCAATATATTCCTTAAATGTACGGTGGATAAATTACTTGCACTTTAACCATTATCATTCGATTATCAAGTTGTTTCCTTCTACCGCGTCGGTACCATTCCCATCTTCGGATTTCCCGTACGCCCCCCCCTCGGTGGTGACTTCCGGATTTATGTTTGGGAGTAGCGGTTGCGAAATGGGTCTGCCTGTGATAGCGACTTTGTATATTAGTGTTTGTTTACTGGGGGATCAACTAGTTTGGAATCGGTTCGGCGTAAGCTAGGAGAAATATATAGGAAAGAGTAATCCATGCCAATGCTTATCCATCCCCTGAAAACCCCCGGGATCGGGGAAATAATGTCCGACACCTCGTAAACCTGCAGATATGATATCTGCAGTCTGGTTAGGCCCGGACAGATAAGATCCGGAGGCCGGACCGGCCGCTTTTGAACACTAGTCTCAAAACTAAAGTCCGGCGTTGAGTTGCTTTTCGACGTCCCCCGAGATTTGTAACTACTCCCATATCTCTTGAGACTTTGCAGTAGACATACGGTGATTTTGTCTCTCTCGCCATGCACAGGACATAGAAAATAACATTTAGAGGTGAATTTGGGACTGGGGGAAGACCAAAGTGAACTGATATCACCTCTAAGGGTTTGAATTACCTTACTACACCAGCATTCATCTCTTTCGAGGGTTTGGCTTTCCCCGGGGATCTGAACATGGAGAACGAGCAACCCCTCTACAAATACGCGTAGGGGAGGCCAAGGGTACAGTAGAAGAGTGCCTGACTTAAAGGTGCCTGTTACAGAGGGGTGGGAGATCTACTTTGGCACTGTGCTTGTCTCATGGCATACCGTATGGGCTTTTATGGTTTGGGATCGCTATGGTTCATAATAGGAGTAAGTCCCCCTCGTCAGAAATTGAGTGTACTTTGAAGTTGGATATACCCGTGCCTAGTGATAGTATCTCCCACCCCCCCCCCCCCCCCCTCGTGAGACTCCTGCACTGATCCAGTTCTTGGAACGCCATTCTACAGTATGGGCTTTGGTGCCGCCTCCAACAGAGTACCCCATTAATTCGCGAAAATGGCCTGCTGCTAAACATACCAAGTTCCCACCACCACGAAGGGCACCAAGCGGCAGGCCAATTTTATCTAGTTGGCTATTATTCAACTAGACTACAGGACCCAGGGCGAACGGTGCCTTTAGGGAACGTAGTAGTGCTTCATTTTGCGCGTATTGCTCTACACTCACCTGTTGCTCATAATTTCCCTCTTTACATCCCCCACCCCGCTTCCTCCAGGCAGCTCGAGCTCTGTCATACGATATGGTCCCCTGCGCTTAAAATGTACTAGTACACCTAGCTGCATCCAACAAATAAGGCTCAGCCCTCTAAGAAAAAACAACCCCCCTATATACTAAAAACTATAACATTCAGCTAACCCTAGACTCAGACATCGTTCTCATCCGCCCCTCCACCAACCACATAACAACCCTTGTAGGCTCAAGTGTTAAAAGACAACAGAAGTATAGTATTTTGACGGTAAGGGCATCGAGATTCCAAGCTTAAGACTATTGTGTATTGAAACGAATGCTATCTCATACTAACCGCTAGAGCTCGCTCTGAATTCAATATGAAACCCCGAGAATTGAGTTGTCTTTGGTTATTAGGGGTTTTTTTTTTCTCAGAAGGTTAAGCGTTACATGTTGCATGCCAAAGCATGGAGCCAGGCGTACGTTTTAAGTGCAAGGCGCCATACCCTTCTTGGAGGGGTTGGATCCTAGCCTTCACAGAGTACGGTAGTGCCAAACGCGCATTAAAGAAACGGTGAAACTCGCGTAAGGTTGTTAACAGCACGCTCACCCACCATGCTCTACCACTCCCTCAACCAACAGGAATCACGAGTGACTATCTATGATGCAAAGTCCTAAATCACCCCCGAATAAGGAGCGTAAGGTTAGCATTGACGACCGCGCAGAAGAAGTGCTAGACGAGATGAACCTTACTTCTGGTGGTCACAGGACTTAGCGACCGCGGCTCGGGCTCGACTGGGGGCAGCTGAGGGGACAGAATTATTGAAATCTTAAAATTGCGAAGCTTGTGCCCAAAAATAGCTTGTTGTTTCCCTTCGTCCTTTGAGTAGTTGTGCAACAGCGGCATCTCCAGATATCGAGCCGGTACATATTACCGGATATCATACAAGAGAAGAGCCAAAGTACGGTACTACGGTGTAAGATTAGTGATGGGGCAGACAGGGTATTAAGTCCAGTACCGTAGCTCAATACCGTCTGAGGTAGGAAGGGATTCAATTCGGTATGAATGATGCTAGGAAGAAGAAAAAGCTTTGACATCTTGAACCCATCACTAGCCTTCATACCCCAGTGGGTATGGCATCACGTTGTATGATACTGCTGGCAGGAAAGAAGCATCGGGAAACGGGGAGTTGGAAATGTACTCGTATGGCAAAAGAAACTCCATGAGCCCGTTAAAACTCTCGATCTTGATTTCCGGATAGTCTGCCTGCTACGAGTTATGATTCTCGTACAAGTTCTTGGTGCTCGTACCGGTACCGTATCCATTGTCACCCCAATACGGTAACTCCATAAGGGCCGGGTATGGTCCCAGCTTAACACATTCCCCGGGCGCTTTAGATTTTTATTTATTTTGCCGAGTGTGAGTACTCGTACACCAGGTGACGCCCCAGACAGGAGTGTCCCGCCCTGAAATATGTGGCTTTGTCTTTACTCTTCTTCGGCTCCTTGTGCTGTTCAAGAAAGGGGAGGGCGTACGGTGTGATGGAATCCTTACTCTCTTCCTGAGTTTAGGGAGTTTGTGGGTAGAGCGGGGAACCCCAACCTAACATTTTCTAACAAAGATTTAGACACCTCTGTAACTCTAGGCTATTGCTCACCTTACCCCCAAATAGTAGAAGAGCCGTAAAGCACTACCTCCAAGAACCTTATCTTCCTTATTAATACTAAAGTACTAATGAAGGGAACGGGTCCGGAACCATGCCCAATTTCAACAGAATTGCTACCCTTACCAACCAACGTGGTACAAGTACCGTACCGTGGTATAGTACTCGTACAGTACACCCGCCTTAGACAGAACTGACAGCCAGCCTCCAAGTAGGCTGAAACAGAAGCGGTAGGAAATGATATTGGTAAAAGGCTAAGACATCATCATGCTCACTCCCGACGGAGGATGTCTCGCATACCGTACTCGCCTGCTGAGGTGTGTGTCTCGGTACTCGGAATCCTAATCTTATCACCGGTATCAACCTCCATCCAAGTTTTCAGCGCGGAATGTGAAGCCCGGTCCCTATGTCTCAGATCATGCCGTAAAAACCCGGATACTGCAACCGTGTGCGATGTAGCCCAGAATTCCAGAGTCTAGAAAAGGGGCGAAAGCAAGGCAGAAAAAAAAAAGAGAGCGCTCAGGCCCCGGGACTTTTTTTAAAAAAAGATTCACCGGAGCTTAATAGAGGGAGCAACTCCAGCGACATAGAACCCGGCTGGAATTATTCGGGTTTCCGTGTAAGCAAGGTGCACAGGCTTTATAATGAATGGGCCGTCTCGCCTGTGTTGCTCTATTGCTAGGAAACTTTGAGTTTTATCGCTTGGATCGCCCAGCCCAAGTATAATAACTTATCATACTCCCAGCAGGATAACTGTTAGGCGCACAGTGTCAAATTTAGACACATAGACCGTGTTATCGAAAGTGATAATCCAACCCCCCCAGCCGGGTCCCTGAACTTCGGCTCCAAGGTACAAGTAGTATCCGTTCCTCCCCATTTAATTTATCCACACCCGGTGATTTTCCGCACTATCATGGATCCCGGGAATCAAAGTTCGTACAAGCACAACCGCATGTCCCTACTCGAGTAGCGATACCGGCATGCTAATCTAACTTTTTTCCCGTTCCATTCCCCTGCCCACATCGTACGAGCACAAACACTTGCACGTGGAATCCCGAAATCCGCCCTCCATCCTATCACATCTTCGCCACATCCTATCACTACTGTGATCCCAGACCAGCCTACAGGGGTTGATCAGCCACTAATAGCCACTTGTATCTGCTTGCATCCCTGCCCAAAAAATACGGAGGCATATTTTGCAACGGCTCAGAGACGCATAAAGTTCCGAATAGTGCTTTTAGGAACTCCGCGCACGGGACTAGTTCTGGTGCAGGTGCTGTACCTGCACTTATTGCATCGGACGACCACGGTACCTGAGAAGTAAACAAAGCTTAGGTTAAGTTATGCAGTATCATATCTTTCGGGTTAAAAAGTGTAACCATGAGGGTATCCTTACTTCATAGAGGGGGTATAACAACTGGAACCCACCTGAACCACAGTACAGTGTCACGATAATTGAAATGATTAGGAATGATGCAAGGACGTCTAGAATTTCCCTCTTTAGATTAGGGGAGAAAAACCCAGCGGGAAGGAGAGGCTCTCTCTTCACTCGGTTGAGACAGAGAGAAAGGAGTGCGCGAGAGGCGGTCGCCGAACAACCGCGACCTCCTACAGTAGCCAATTTCTCAACCACCGGTATCACAGTCTTGCGGTATTTAATATAATATCTTCAAATGGACGCTGGCTCTCCTCCAGATCCCTACAGCGCCGCGCGGGTACAGGCCCCTATTCTAACATCTAGGGTTCGTGCAAGAGTCAGACACAAAAGTGGAAGGGAGCAGGGGTATTGATGTTGATGCAGACTTTTTGCACAAATTTGTGGTACTGCACACCACAACCAACTCATCTTCGAGTAGAAGCACAATCCATCAATTACTTAACAAGGGCCTGGGGGGAATTTTTTTTCTTTCCTTCATGGATGTGCCGAAACCGAGGCTGGTCCCCTCGCCCAATTGAAATTCTCTAAGAGCCGGCAAGGCGAGAGGCTGCCGAGATCCTACCAGGATTATGTTCCTCAAGTGTATCACCAAGCACCGCTGCTGCCGAGATCTTACTTGTGGTCCTGCGCCCCTGCCACTGTTTTGTCCCTGATCCTTGCATGAATCCCACCAGACCAAATACCCGGTAATAATCCACAGCCTGCTAAAAGCAGATGCAACCCCCCACTCCCCCCATAGCGCTGGTACGAGTACTCGTACAGTACGGTACCGTACTCTCACACTGCAAGTACTACAAGTACTCGTGCTTGTACCACCCACCCTACAAATTCCGCCCACTCACCGGTAGGGTGAACGCCCACTAACCGAAACCTTAACCAATTCTCATCCTCTGATCCATCCCTCCCAAAGAGCCACAAAATATTCTACCGGTATGTCGGGATTCAGGTATGATACACCAGAAGGCTGATTCATGGGTTCACCCTCTTACGACGCCGTAATAGAAAAGACAAAAGGGCAAAAAAAAAAAAAAAGGACAGAACCTGCCAGCCCCGTTTTGTGGTGAGAAGGGAATTTACGTGATTACCGTCACGTTTTGTATATCTTACGGCAGGGGGGGGTGGGAGGGGTTGGAACTCGACATGCACTTATCGAGGTTTCGGGTTTGGGAACGGGTGCCGGCCTACAGTATGGCCGGCGGGGATACGGTACAGGTCCCTGGCACGAGCGGACTGAACACAGCGGGGGTTCCCGGAGTTGAAAGTCCTTGGCAAAGCCACTCCCCTATGTTCACTCCGTACATGCCAGGGACTTGTATATGGAATCCAGCAAGGTAAGGACACCCCGGCCCAGTTCAACGTGAGTATCGGAGAGGTGCGGACGGAATGTGTCTAAGAGTGGGTATTTTTAGTAGCGGAGTGAGACACTGTGATGTGGATGTTGGTTGCTCTGTGTCGGAAGGTTCCGCAGGTGAACAGTACTAGTACCGTACGGTGCTGTACGAGTACCGTACGGGTACTACGGTAGAAGCCATGTTCCGCAGGAACCCGAAAGATCGGCCCGCGTGCCATGCCGTTGGAGCTGCCTCCTCTGGTAAGGTTCGGCGCTTATTTTGTTTTTTCCCACGCCCCTCGGAGGGGGCTGAGCGGCTCACCTTTTGCTATCTAGCCCCTATTCCAGAGTTGGTAATTCTCGACTACACAGCACATGTTCCGATTACCGCATTCGAGTTTTAACGACACTAGGTTCCGGTCCCGTGCGGAGACAGTGCCCGGCCTCGTGGATTGCATAGCCTTGCTACTATATGAGTCGAATCATAGTAAAACACAAAGAATTTTAGAGTTTTTCCGATGAGTACCGTGCCTTTTCAGGGTCAAGTATGCCACGTACGGTGCTTCGCAAAGTCGCGGATGTTGGCAGTCTATATACGGGTAGTGGGCAGCGTGACGTATGATATGGTGACTACTGTATGGAGGCTGAAGGACATGCGCTTTTCCCTTCACGGCAAGTGGCCCTATGATAATGATCACAACGTATTCTTGTATGATACATGCTTTCATATCGCACTTGGATCGCAAGTGAAAATCTATATCTGCCAGCTGAGGTCCAGTGACATCTGCACTGGACCGTACCTGCTGCGGTGGATGCGCACCTGGTATGCATGGTGCATCTTTTTGTGTCTTATATATCAACAGCATGACAACGAAATAAGACTTGTAATAAATTGGAACACGAGATGTGGCTCCGTAGCTTTCCATCCAGCTCACGCTCCTATTATAGCCAGTCAAGTTAAGGAATAGCCAAACGAGTGATATGCCGTGATCTCAAGTCTAGGGAGGATAGGGTTTAGAGGGGCTGGTGACTGGAGGGTGATAATCACATGGAAGCATGCCTCTGCCGGGCCCCACCCATTCTTACCCCCCCCCCTTCCCCGTCACTGGACGAATTTCGCGTGACGTGGGGGAGCAACTCGGCGAGAATCTCTTGGCGAGGGATATTTTATGCCAAGGAGCACGATTACTAGAAAATTTGCGTGGGGTGACTCCGGGTACTCTATGTATAGTACAGATATCTTGGATAGCAGGAATTGGTGGGATACCTTATGGTAGCTCGGGGGATTTATACCTAGATATATTATGGCTCTTGCCCGTATTTTCCCTGCCAGGTCTCGCCCAAGACCGAGATGCTGAGCCGCTAGGGATTGGTGAACCGTGAGCAACGGGCTTTCCTCTGAACCATGGGCGGATACCGTATTTGCCTTACTCGAGTACCTTACCTCCCCATTCCTTTCGCATGGTATCCCCTTTTTAGATGCCGAAATTGGTGCTTTTTAGCGGGTGTTACAATGTTGTGCCCACAGTGAGACTGTGCTTGCAATAAGATTCGCGCTGTGATGTCTAGAGATTCATATTTGCGACGGAATAGGTAGTTGTTATAAGAAGTCGAGTAGCCCCCAGGTTTGAACTTGGAAACATCGGCAGAAGGGAAAGAACATGTGGTAGGGGGTTGTGTATGGCTACTGTATTTTTGTCCTCCCTGGGACATCTCACTTTCTGATGGGTTGGAGGTGGACATCACGCTCTTCTGTGGCACACTTGTTTTATGAAACCGCGTGCATAGAATATCGTTCGGAGTGTTAGGGAGGGTCTCGTGTTAGAGACTTTGTTGTCTGTCGTTCTGTCATGCGAGGCTGTTAGTGTCTGGTGTGAAGGCCAACGTCCACAAATAACTGTCATGAACAACGCGGAGGTATCTTTCTGCACTTGTACTTGCCAACCGTCCGCCGTTAATGAAAGCTGCTATAAATTCATGATGATGAACTGGATAGCTGCATTGAGAGTTACACCTGGACATGCCGAGGAGGTTTTAGTTTAGGTGTAGTGGACTTACCTCCTACCTAATTAGCAATTTTTTTTTTAAAAAAAAATACTTAAAACTCTAGAACCGGGAAAGGGTCTTAGTTGTTAATCCCAAGTTGTACAGTTAGGACAGGCACTAGTATGTTTTCAGACATCGCGCCGCTACCCTGCCTGTGCTTACTTATCGTTACTCGCTCTACTTGTACTAGTACAGTACAATACGGACCCCTTTCCTCAGTTCTCCTCGCCTATCCTGACAAAACAGGCGGAGTATCACACTGGTAATAGTTGCAACCCCAAATGCCGTGCAGGTGCAAATCCACCGGGTTCCTCACGGGTTTTCGTGAATAGTCATACGAGTGCTGTAGCCCCACGCGTGAGCCAAACATGCACAGCCCTCCGCTAGCTGTTGCTACATGTGGATTTTTTTTGGCAAGGATGCAATAGTTTATTTTGCACTTTCTTCCGTGGTGCGATTGGATGGTGTAACCCCACCTCTTGCCGAAAGCGCAAGGGGCGGGCGGTCGCATTTTTCTTTCCACTCCTCCCTTTTCTGGCGGCGGCGCGGGTCAGCTGTTACTCGTATATGGTTTTGTGCGATACCTCGTGCGGGTCACTTTGGAGTCAGGGAGATCCAGCCGGAAACCAGGGGGATTTTAAGTGAAGGGGGTAGGCGAGCGAGACACTGTGCGGCGCCATTGCTGATGGGTGGATTGAGAATTACTATTATCGTATCCCTGTGCTATTCCGAAAAGTAGATTCATTCGTCAAGCGTATTTGATCCTCCCGCTCCCGGGGACCGCAGCCTTACGCTCGCGTTACACGAACTGGCAGCAGGAGCAGGAAAGGGGTCTTTTTGATTTCTCTTTTTTCTCTTTTTCTTTCGGCGCTTGCCCTTGATGCTCGGGTGCAGTTATTATTATTTTTCTTGCATGACGGGCACCTCATCAGCTTAGTTGGTACGGAATTGGGAGACTGAGGAGAACAGGAATGTAGTGGGTTTATGCCAGCGACATGGTTTTCAGCAAAAGTGCACTGAACGGATCTGGGAATGGATGTGAGATGTGATCAGCGAATTTTCGAAATTGAGTTCTGAGAGAGCGCTTTGCCGGAAATCGGGCTCCCCATCAAAGGCGGGACTCCAGGCTCTCGTGGCGGGTGCTCGTTCCCGGCTGGAAGTGTGATACATGAATATAGGGACGGTGTTTCGAGTATCGGTGCTCACATACGAGCAGATTTTTTTACCATATATTTCCATAATCCCTGTTTTCTGGAACTGCACCTCTAGCCTGGGGCAAGTAGGTAGGCGGAAGGGGGCGAGGTTTTTGGGGAAGGGGGAAAGAGAGAGTCGACCGGAAGCACTAGGGCCAATGTTCCACCCTTTTTTTTCTCTCCCTTTTATGTTGCAAAATTTGACACTGTACGAGTACAGCCTACTGGGAGACTCAGGGCTATCTAGAACTCCATTAGTATAACTTAACCTCCCTAGGCCTCCCCTGTTGTAGCCCTGTCCAACGGCGGAGATGAACCCAGAGCATAATCTACAGAGCTTTCCTCTCTGTCTGTTTGAGGTACAAGCCTCGAGACGGACACTCATTCGGGCCTTGGAACAGAAACACCCTTCTATAAAGGGCATCAGAACCACAGCCCTCCCTTCCCCCAACTCCCACGTGGCTAGTCGTAGGAACCTGTGACTCGACCATTTGATCCCAACCTAGGCCAGCCATTTCAGCGCTAAACGCGACCCCTAGTATCCCGTGTTTATCATAACTAGCTACACACCTGACTCGGAGTTATCATACGGTACCTGGGAAGGCTGGGTTTATTTACATTCTTGGGGTGACCTCCCTTTAACTTGCATAGGGTTTTAGGAGCAATTTTTGACAGCGTCGAGTGATATGGGATGCTTGGCGGACATCAAGTCGGGCGGTCCCAAGTCGGAGGAAAGCACTACTGCGAAAAACGATAGGGATCACCTTAGGAACACTAATCAGGCTGCGACTCTCAGGAGAGTTTTTTTTTTGTTTTGCAGGGCATAGAACTTTTATTGTGGGTCTGCGGCATTTGGGGGGGTTGGTTGACCATGATTTAGAGACTTAGTCAAGCTTGATATCCGAAAACAGCACTGTTCCCGGAATCTCCGCCTTCGTACTGAGGATTCCCCTTGAAATGTAGCGTCAACACCAACAGGGTGGCGGGTGTGGGCGGTAGAGTGGAGGCAGATAATTTTTGAGTGGGGATTAGATGGCACTTGTACTCGAGTACGAGTACGGTGGAAATCCCTTTCCTACTGAAGGTAGTAACTCAGTGGGGGGGGGGACTGGCTGATATTTAGGAGCCATGGATGCATGGAGGTCTGACCGGCGGTGGGACAAGGGCCTGAGGGGTGGAATAACTTACTGCATCTAACTCTGTGAACTCTGGGTAGTTATCAGGACTCTTAGCTTCGGTGGTGGGATACGGGTGTTCCACTTCCGGATCCAATAGTTGACACTGCCCCGTAGCCGTACCTCACTTCATGCCCTTTGTACAGGACCCCTCCATCTGGTGTCTGTCAGAACTATGATAGGAAGTACTAGTACAACAGTTCCTATGAGAGTACCGTATTCTCCGGTTTATACCCCCCGGTCATTGGAGATGGTCTGCATTTAGTAGCACCCAATCGATCCCTTCTTGGGCTACCCATGTGGCTACCCTACTTTGGGCCTACTTTGGGCTGAGTTGGTCATGAAATCTCACAGAGCCCGGTGGCCAGGACAGCATATCACCCCCAACACCCACGTCAAGTCTACTGGGCACTGCAAACATGGACGCCACTAGCGCCATAGCAATTTTAGCCCACCAGGGGGGATCTAGCCATATGTGACGATAGTTGGTAGTACCTACCGGTTATCTTATAATAGAGTGAGGTTCCTCAGACCTATCTTTTCTCCCATACTGTTATAGCCATTACCAGTACTACATACTGTTCCCTACAGTCTCTCACTATCAGACTCGTGCTCTTTCAGAGTCTGCACTCTCCTTTTTGTCCTTCGTTATGGCACGGCTGTCTCGGAGCTCCCCAGCTCCTAGCAGCTCTAGTACTGCCTTCGCTTTTCTCACTATCTTTTCTTTAATCACTTTCGTTTCTCAGTTTGCCCATGCACTCGTTCACCTCCCGGAGGAGGTAGGGTATAACCTGAACGAAAACGTCACGGCTGTGAACCCTCTGGACTACTGGGGCGAATGGCAGAACCACACTTTCAACGGCTCCCCCACTAATTGGAGATTTCCGTTCTACACAGTCTTTTTGGACAAGTTTGTCAATGGGGATCCGAGGAATGACGATGCGAACGGGACGGTGTTCGAACATGATGTTATGGGGAATCAGATGCGGCATGGCGGTGATGTGAAGGGTTTGATGGATAGTTTGGATTATCTTCAGGGGATGGGTATCAAGGTTTGCATAGGCATTTGAGGTCAAGTTTTGCCTTGGTTGCTAATAGATGGTCACTTTAGGGGATATATATTGCAGGAACGCCGTTTATTAACATGCCCTGGGGTGCCGATGGCTATTCTCCTCTTGATCTGACTCTCCTGGATAAGCACTTTGGAGATATTGAGGAATGGAGGATGGCTATCACCGAGATCCATTCCCGGGATATGTATGTTGTCCTGGATTGTACCGTGGCTACGTAAGTTTACACCGGGGCAAATGGCCGCCAGTTTCTTGAGCTAACGTTTGGATAGTATGGGTGACTTGATTGGCTTTGAGGGTTACCTGAACACAACTACACCCTTCACTTTGGACGAACATAAAGTCCAATGGAAAGGTGAAAGAAGGTATCGCGACTTTGAAATCAACAACAACTACAAGGAAGAGTGCCAGTACCCACGATTCTGGCAAGAGACTGGCTACCGCGTGTATCCTGCTGTCAAGGGGTGCTACGACGAGTTAGTACCCTCATCCAATTAGTACCTCCCATCCAACGAAAGGATACTGACTCCGGTGCACAGTGACTTCGACCACTACGGCGACACCGAAGCCTTCGGTATCTTCCCAGATTGGCAAAGACAACTCTCAAAATTCGCCTCCGTGCAGGATCGTTTGCGAGAATGGAAACCCAGCGTGGCCCGCCGCATCGAGCATTTTGCCTGCATCACCATCGCAATGCTCGACATCGATGGCTTCCGCATTGACAAGGCTACACAGATCACCGTGGATATGCTCGGTGACTGGTCCGACGCGGTCCGGCAGTGCGCGCGCAAGTTCGGTAAAGAGAACTTCTTCATCCCGGGAGAGATTACGGGTGGTGATACCTTTGGGTCCGTTTACCTTGGCAGGGGCCGACAGCCGGATATGCGACCGGCGGACGTCAAGGAGGCCTTCTCGCTCACAACCGACTCGGATAATAAGTATTTCATCCGCGAGAAGGGGAAGAATGCGCTCGATGCCGGCGCGTTCCATTATTCGGTTTACAGATCTTTGACAAGGTTCCTAGGAATGGACGGTAATTTGGCAGCTGGGTTTGACACACCAGAAGATTGGGTGAATATGTGGAATACTATGGCTGTTAGCAACGACCTGGTCAACGCGAATACAGGGCGGCTTGATCCGAGACATATGTATGGTGTCACGAATCAGGATGTGTTCCGCTGGCCCGCGATTAAAGATGGTGAGCACAGGATGTTACTTGGTCTATTCATTACGACCCTGCTCATGCCGGGTATTCCCAAGGTATGTTTGCCGCGGGAGCGGCTGCTATTCTGTGTCTGAATTAAGCGATACGATAAGCGAGGCTAATGATTATCTATGTAGCTTCTCTGGGGTGAGGAACAAGCGATGTACGTATTGGACAACACCGCTAACAACTACATTTTCGGCCGTCAGGCGATGTCTTCCGCCCTCGCGTGGCAAACCCACGGGTGCTACAAGCTTGGCTCCTCGCAGTACTTCAACTTCCCACTCGATAAGGCTCTTCGAGGCTGCGAGGATGACTGGAATAGTCTTGATCATCGCGATCCAAGTAATGTCATTCGCAACGTTCTCAAAGCGATGTATCACATGCGCCTTTCATTCCCGACCTTAAACGACGGCTTCCAACTCGAACAGCTTTCAAATCTTACCCGCGAGGTTTTCCTCCCCGGTTCTGGCGACACGCCGACGGAAACGGGTATCTGGTCCGTTGTCCGCGGTAATTTCGACGGGGCCCAAAATTTAGGTGAACTCGGTGGAGGCGGAAACCAGAGCGTCTGGTTGGTCTTCTCGAACACTAACGAGACGACAAAGTTCGAGTTCGACTGCGATGATGCGAAAAAGAACCTCCTTGCACCGTTCAAGCAGGGCACTGTCGTGCAAAATTTGTTCTTTCCATACGAGGAGTACACGCTTAAGGCGTCTAAGCAGGAGTTCTTCGTGGACTCAGTGAAGGAACTACGTGGCTGTCTGGACAGTATGGAAATGCCAGCGTGGGGTTTCAAAGCCCTCGTGCCTAAAGAGAAATTCGTGGGAAATCGTCCCTCAATCACGAAATTCTCACCAGGCCACGACGCCCGCATGCTTTCCAAAGTCGCGGCTGGCAAACCCCAAGACGTAGATATCGGCTTAACATTTACCCACGAGATGGACTGCGACAGCCTAAAACAGGTAATAACCATCTCTTCCAGAACCGAACGACCCGAAGAAAAAGCCCGCTTCGAAGACATCCGCTGCGAGAGGGTGCAAAACATTACGAAGGGCAAAGTCGTTGGCGCGCCGCCGGCCTCCTTCGAATTCAAAGCGACGCTGAAAAACGTCTATGATGGGGTCCACACGGTCACCGTGCGCAACGCTAGTGCCGATGATGGACAGTTCTATACCTCAGCCACAGATAACTTCCTTTTCCGCATCGGGCAGCGCGATAACCCAATCGTCTTCCCTCGAACGGCGAACTACACCCTGGGCCTGTTGCACAAGGAGAACGAGCGCTTCTACGTTTCGCAGAAAGCAGCGGGGGCAGATTTGTTCCGCTACTCGACAAATTGGGGCTCCAGCTGGAGCGCTTGGCAAGCCTACCGTGGTGGGAACGTCACGATTGATCGGCAATCCTGGTCTGGTACGAAGAAACAGGCATGGAAGGGGGAGCACATCATCATGCAGTACTGGAGCGAGCCTGCTGGCTCATCGGATCATATCCAGCATGCAGACTTTGGACTTCCGTCTGATTCTCTGGTGTCTAGGCGGTTCCCGCACTTGTTCCTCCACGGCCCGTTTAACCTCTATGGATACGACGCTGGGACTAAGAACGAAATGAAGTTGCTCAAAGATGGGAAGTGGAAGTTCGACTTCATGGCTGAGTGGCCGACCAAGTTCCATTTCAACGTTTGGGGAATCAACCGCAACGGGAAGCCGGATTCTACTTTCGTCTATGGAGATGTTAATAGAGACGGAGTACTGGACCGCATGCCACCCTCCGCCCTCGCCGAGAGCGTAGTGAATGTTACAGCTGCGCCGCCGAAAGGGTACCTATCATACCGCATCATCCTTGACGACGGAACATACAACTACCGCATGATCCCGGCGGGTTCAAGCGCGATCCAGATCGCAATCTTCGCCTTGCTGTTCGCGATCCCGGTGCTCACAGGCTTCGTTGCGGTATGGACGTTCATGGCGGGCTTCTACCAGGTCAAGACAAACACGAAGGGAATAGCCATAAAACGCAGCATCCTCCCAATCGCGCTGGCGAAATCAATGTTTTATAAACGCCTGAATAACTCCAGCACCGCCATAACCGACGAGAAGAGGGCAGCAGAGACGGGCGGAGGCACGTCGGGGTTGACCACCGCAGGTCAGACACCGCCAAAGCGGCCGTCGGTACTCATCGCGACGCTGGAATACGACATCGAAGACTGGAGAATCAAGATTAAAATCGGGGGCCTCGGGGTGATGGCGCAATTGATGGGGAAGAACCTTGGCCATCAGGACCTCATCTGGGTCGTCCCGTGCGTGGGAGGGGTGGACTACCCTGTCGACACTCCCGCAGAAAGCATTGAAGTCACGATACTCGACCAAGTCTATGTCATCGCGGTGCAATACCATATTCTAAACAACATCACATACGTGCTCCTCGACGCGCCGGTCTTCAGAAAGCAGACAAAGGCAGAACCATACCCCCCACGCATGGATGACCTCGAAAGCGCAATCTTCTACTCCGCCTGGAACCAGTGCATCGCGGCAATAATAAAGCGCTTCCCAATAGACCTATACCACATCAACGACTACCACGGCGCTCTAGCACCCGTACACTTGCTCCCAGAGACAATTCCGGCGGTGCTCTCCCTCCACAACGCAGAGTTCCAGGGCCTCTGGCCGCTCCGCACACCAAAAGAGAAGAAGGAAGTGTGCTCAGTTTTCAACATCTCTCAGGAGCTCTGCGAGAAGTATGTACAGTTCGGTGACGTCTTCAACCTGCTCCACGCTGGCGCTTCATATTTGCGTGTCCACCAGCGTGGCTATGGGGCCGTAGGTGTTTCGGCAAAGTACGGTAAGCGTAGTTGGGCCCGGTACCCTATTTTCTGGGGACTTTCTGGGGTTGGAGAATTACCGAACCCGGATCCGACGGATACGGGGGATTACGACCCCAGTCGGCGGGATAGTACGGAGACGGTTGTGGATGCGGAGTTTGAAGCTGGGAGGGCGGAACTGAAACGGCAGGCTCAGGAGTGGGCTGGTCTGGAACAGAACCCGGATGCCGAGCTACTGGTATTCGTGGGGAGGTGGTCGATGCAGAAGGGGATTGACCTGATCGCTGATGTAGCGCCGCAGCTGCTCAAAGAGAATAAGAACCTGCAGTTGCTGTGCGTTGGCCCGGTCATTGATCTCTATGGAAAGTTTGCTTCCATGAAATTGCAGAGGCTTATGGAGGTTTACCCTGGAAGGATCTACTCAAAGCCTGAGTTTACTTCTCTACCGCCGTTCATTTTTAGGTACTATATTCCCCCATATTCTTGATGCTTTCCAATCAGAGATACTAACGAGCTAAAGTGGTGCCGAATTCGCGTTAATCCCCTCCCGCGATGAGCCCTTTGGTCTGGTCGCCGTCGAATTCGGCCGCAAGGGTGCTCTAGGGATTGGCGCCCGCGTTGGTGGTCTTGGGAACATGCCGGGATGGTGGTTCACCATCGAATCAACTACACCCGCCCATCTCCTAGCCCAGTTTGAAGCTGCAATTCGTGAAGCACTTGCATCGCCGCCCGAAGTTCGCGCACGTATGCGGGCTACCTCTGCCAAGCAGCGCTTTCCGGTAATGGTGTGGGTGAAGCAGCTCGAGAGACTCCAAGCCGGTGCGAAGCGGTATACTCGTAGTTTAGGCGCTCCTTCAGAAGTACATCTCCCCAAGCCGGCCCCTATCCTGGATGGACAGCTCGCACCCCCGATCGGAGAAACCCCAGATGGCCTGAGGGCTCCCGGATCGTCTTCCGAATCCGACATGGATATTACCCCGGCCGACGGATTGCTAGTACCCCCACCCATAGCTCCCTTCGTGAGCGCCGATTCCCCGAACTCTTCAAGGCTAAGTCTTGCTAGTGTTGTCGGGGAGCGAACAGACTACTGCCTTCAAAAGGTAAATGCAAACTTCACCGATGCTGACGGGAGTGCCTCGAAAGCCTTTGAACAGGAACTCGCCCGCATGGACGGCAAGTCTGGAAAGACTGACCTCTGCATCGAAGAGTACCTGATGAAGTGCGAGAAGAAGTGGTTCAATGAAGTAAGGTTACGAAAGCTGGGGATGTACTCTGCAAATAGTTCCCGCTCGGATGTTACTACCGAGCTGGAGGGGCCCAGGAGCACTAGCCCTTCTCCCTGGGATATGTTGGTGGAAGGACAGGGGTTCAAGCCGCCTACGGGTTTGAAGAGATTCATGATGAGGAAGATTGGGGACTGGCCGTTGTATAGCTTTTTCTTGGCGATTGTTTGTTCCACCGTTCCCCCTACTTGCAATGACATCATGCTAATGGTCCCCAGGGCCAAATCATCGCAGCAAACTCCTACCAAATCACCCTCCTGACGGACCAAGTCTCCCTCACGGCCGACCGTCTCTACGTGATTTGCTCAATCTACATAGGCGCTTCAGTAGCCTGGTGGTTCGTCTTCCGCTATCTAAAGTCCGTCTGGTGCCTCTCTCTTCCTTTCCTACTATACGGGCTCGCATTCTTCCTCGTTGGACTGTCCGTCCTGCCGCCGCTGTTCGAGCGCAGGTACTGGCTCGGCAACGTCGGTACGGGATTATACGCCGCGGCTTCGGCCAGTGGATCGCTATACTTTGCCCTCAATTTCGGAGACGAAGGCGGTAGTCCTGTTAAAGATTGGGTGTACCGCGCGTGTATTATCCAGGGCACGCAGCAGTTCTACGTCGTTGCGTTGTGGTACTGGGGGTCCAAACTCACCGCCCGGGCTGTGGACGGTGCGCTCCAGGATAGCGCTCCGAGTCCAGTTGTTGCCGCCATAATCATCCCAGTCGCTGTCGCTTTCTGGGCGATCTGTATCATCCTCGCATTCGGGCTCCCAGACTACTACCGCCAGCTCCCCGGTAAAGTGCCCGCCTTCTACAGCGCCATCCTCCGCCGCAACATCGTCAAATGGTTCTTCGTCACGGTGGTCATACAGAATTATTGGCTGTCCGCACCCTACGGTCGGAATTGGACGTACCTCTGGAGTAGCGTGCACGTCGCCCAATGGAAGATCGCGCTATTGGTGGTCCTCTTCTTCGTCATCGTCTGGTCCGGCATACTCAAACTTTTCGCCATCCTCTCGAAGGAGCACTCCTGGATTCTCCCCGTCTTCGCCATCGGCCTTGGAGCCCCGCGTTGGTGTCAGATGTTCTGGGGTATCTCGAATATAGGTCTGTACCTCCCATGGGCGGGCGGTCCCGAGGCTAGCGCCCTGATCGGACGCTCGCTCTGGCTCTGGCTTGGGGTGCTCGACTCAATCCAGGGAGTCGGCCTCGGGATGATACTCCTACAAACGCTCACGCGTATGCACGTTGCCTTCACGCTCCTCGGTGCCCAGGTTTTTGGGTCGTTGGCCACCATCGCGGCCAGGGCTACCGCTCCGAACAATATCGGCCCCGGGGATGTGTTCCCTGACTTTAGCTCTTGGAGATTCGGTGAGGATGCGGAAGTTTTCAGGAAGATTTACTTTTACATTGGGCTGGGATTTCAGATTTTTATTTGTGTGGGGTATTTTAAGTTTTTCAGGAAGGAGCAGTTGACAAAGCCTTAATGCGTTTGTAGTTGTCGCGGTGACATGATACCTTGTACTGTACCTGTATATATATTTTTTCTTTCCTTTACCTTACCGGCGCTTGGCCTAATCACCTTTTCCCTCTTTTGTTTCGGGTGGAGTTCTTTTGTTTCCCATTTTGCATGGCCGGGGGGAGGGGTTCCGGGATGGGTCGTATTTAGCACCGGATAGGCCCCCCCTCTATGGGAGGTAGTTTACGGTAATCTTTTTTCGGCATTGAATGGTTGAGATTTTGATAGGATAAATCAGCTACAGTGCTTGTACGATAGATTTAATCTCAAGTTGGTAGAATAAAGATTAATAAAGTCTGTAGAGAATTTGGCCCGGATCGGTCCGCAGTTTTTTTTTTTCAATTGGCGGAGCTCAAGAATTATAATATGATACCGGTATATTCTGAAGAGTGCCGGGAGTTTTTCGTGACCCCGGCACGAGATGTTCATTGAAGGCAAACCTCCCGTTGCATCATCTTACAGTACAGTTACCGCGCTCGTGCGTTGAGAGCATGAGAGTGGGTGAGAATGTACGAGTATGTTCTGGAGTTAACTTGTTGTAGACTCCCTGAACCGGGAGCCGCAATCTGCTACGGCAGACATGGACGACTGGCCTTTTCGTTGGCAATCTGCTACCGGTACTATGATATCTGAGTCGCCCCTCACCGACATAGCAAGGGCTTAGACTAAGTGCTTATATCCCTTCATGGCAGTGAAGGCCTAATAGCGAGTTATGAATACGGTAGGCACCCAAGGATGAGCCTTTTTTTGGGGGAAGGGACGGATGTATTTCGGGTGTTTTAACCATGTTATCCATCTAAGGGGGCTACTTTGAGAAACGTATACCGGTATTAATATCTGGGCTCTCGAATAGTTTCCGTTGCAGGACTACTCTAGGGTAACTTCGTTCGGTCCAAGAGGATGGTACTGTACAAGTATTATACGAGTACGAGTACGGCCAGCTGGGTGCAAAGCTTTACCGGGGTGTGTGGGATCGGGGGTCTCTCAGAGCGTGATACTTGCACGTAAGGAGTGCTCCGCTTAATGTATCACACTTTGGCGGATTTTCCCTAGTAGGAGAAGCATTTTTTCGTTATAGCGACTTGGGTTCTTCTTTCTCGGGTGCATAGCTCTGACACTTCCGAGTCTACAGAATTTCACTCGTGGGACTGGGGAAGGGAGTTTTGAAATGTGTGCCATATTCTTGGAAATCTTTCCCCCCGGTCCCCCGAAAGTCCGTCCCGCCGAACCGGATGCTGTGATATCGGTAGCCGCTAGAAATACTACTATATGCCAGGAAGGGGGGAGGTGAGCTAGAAATAGAGAAGGGGAAAAGCTAGTGAGGGAACGCCGAAGGATTGGGAAGGACGATGGACAGAGTGAATAGATTCAGACTGTGTGGATAATTCACTTGTAGCGGAGGGCTGTAGATAGAGCTTCTCGTAGTTGTTCAGGGTCATCCCATCTCCACAACATCAACCGTGAAACCAACAAAGAAAGCTAGATTAGCAAGTCTGCAGGAATGCGAGCTTTACTACCCGCACGCACAGTAATTGTATGATACAGTAGACTACCTTCAGGTGAGGTTGGAAGACTTTGCCCTCCTCGACGGTTGTCCCTGACATCCTGATGGACAGCCGGCCGCTTGCGGTTTCTACTGTGGCTTTGCCAATCATGTGAGAGGATGGAGGGAAAATACTCGCACCACAGCAATCATCTTACTTCAGATGGACTGATACGGGTGCACTCTCTCCCGGTTATCTCGGGTGCCCGCTGTCCCGGATGAAATCCGTCGAGCAACTTCGGAGAGGCATTCGAACTCGCAAGCGATTGGTCTGCACTGCAATGGCGATTTTTTTACAGGGGAAAGCTGTGCATTCTCATAGATTAGTTATGCGAGGTGCGACTGTACTGTGTTTTCTTACTTTCTCCTCTTTTCTATTGTTGTTCAGGTTATTGTTTTTCATTATCGTAAGATTGACCATTCGATATCAGATAGTGTGTATGTTGTCATTTGTGTAGTGCAACAACTCTGGTTTCTTCATTTCCTGTCCTATCACCACTTCAAGTTCTTCCCCTAGATATCGGCTTACGGCGGTATTCTTGGCAAAGACGCGCGAGTAGTTCCCGTTAGTTATTTCTGCGAAGAGAGAATGAGCTAACCTCCCCACTTACACCAAGGTCGTGCCTGGCTGATTGGAATCCTATCCTACCGTTGTTTCAATCGTCGATGTGTTTAGAAGCGTGGGGGGGTGGTGTATCCAGATGACCATGCCAAACCAGGCGTGGTATTTTCGGATGCAGTTCTGAGCACAGGGAATGGGAGGCTTTCTAGTGCAGACCCTCAGACCTGTGGTCCATTCGACGAGATGTGCATCGCATACCGGTACAGTATTCCAGTATCGGAGGGTGGAAGGGTCGGGCGCAATGTTGCAAAGAAGAGCTTCTACCCATTGAAGGGGCTAGCTTCAGTAGTAGTGGATTCAGAATCGGGAAGGAAGCAGCAGATCTCCATTAACATGCAGAAAGCTGTGAAATGGACGGAAGAATCAAACCACCACCGGTGTGGAAGTGTCTCGGTTGGCTTCTGTAATTTGGATGGTGTGATTGACCGAGCTGACACCTGTGCAATTGTGATAACCGTACGATGTAATATTCAATCGGATAAGAGCGTAGAATTATGCTGATAAAGTTGACAGTAAAACACAGTGAGAAAGTAAGAGAAAAGAGTGAGGAAAACAACACCCAGAAACAACATTAAAGAAGGCGGTGGAGTTGGTTGTACCAGGGTGTAAGGGTAAGTGATCGGAAAAAAGTGGTGTTGTGCCAACCACTTTTTTTCCGATCACTTTTTGTTCCAGGCTGGTACAGGATGGGTCTTCGCTGTGTCGTTCCTCCTCTCTCTCTGAGGACGGCAAGGCCATGCCTCCGGGTAAAAAACATCCACCTGCTAAGCCTCATCCCAGACAGAAAATTCTATGGGTATGACAAAAACCCAGAAAACATGACCAGAAAACCCCTAAAACCTTCCTCGCAGCGCACCGGTACTTCGGCCTTTCAGCCCTCGCCCCTAGAGCTCTACCGAGCGAACCCAGACTACCGGTAGATCATTCCTACGCGCTCAACAAGGGAGTCATCGCGGGGGCGAAAAGCCGCCGGGAAGTTCTGCCCATCCATCGCCTGAGTCCCCACCTCCACTAAAACACCCCAATGGCCACAGACCCCCTCACAGACGATCTACGGTACTCGTAGGTGGCACTCCAGCACAGGGTTACGAACAGGGCTGTATACCGCCTGGAAAAGCTAGTCAGCCACACCCGTCGCTGTCAGTTCGCCCTAGCAAGGGCCTTCAAATGCAGTGTTGAATTCAGCCTGACAGAACCATGCCTCCTCGGAAGACAAATTGCAACACATGTTCCTACAAAAGACCCCTCCCCAAACAACAGGAAAACTGCAAGATCTACATCTAAACCTGGTATTAACGGGTATTATGAATGCAGTTCACTCCCCATTCCATCCCAGAAGTAGCTAAATTTAATTATTCCAGAATTCCGCCCCCTAAAAGATCCGACTTTCGGCACAGCAAGACTTACTATTCTACCTCTCCATCGATGTGGTACCCATCACTGGAATCTTGCTACCGCTATTCATGTTGAGTAGGATGAAGGGCTTCCTGGATGGGTTGAGTGTGCGAGCGGATATGCGCGGCTTCAGGCACACAGTTGTGGGCGGGGAGAGTTCACCTTGGGGGCTGGCTGCACAGAAGACGGCAGGATGGTGGACAGGGGGGTGGGGAGAAGAAGAGAGGTATCTTGTTTCTGCCACCAAATGACGGGCTCGATCGGTAGATTGTCAGGCAATAGAGTGAGTGTGAGGCGCACTTTTGGGTGATTAGCTGTGATGGCTTGTGGGCTGATTGGTACTGTACAGACCGTGTGAGCCCTCAGTGAGGCGACACCCTCAGCGAGGCTTGGCGATATTAGACAGCAAACCCTCATCTTTGGATCATAATAACAAAATTAAAAGGACCGCTCCGCTGGATAAGGTCGCGATTGCGCTCACCAACGAAAACTTTCCATCCGCTCTTTTCCCTTGCTTCCTCGACCCGTCCTCCCTGATAGGAGCTCTCACACCAAGGTAAATTTACGATTCTCTTATTTCTGTTATCTTAAGTTAACGGTAGCTCAACCCTACTGGATGAGGAAAGATTTTAAGCCTAGGAAATCCAGCTAATGTGTGAATCCTAAGTGCTGACCCTCCTGAAGGCCCAACTACTTGAGTATAATTGCAGTCTCCCTTGGCATGCAACCCACTTACCAGGAGCGCTAACCAATAACAGATAAGAACCAGTGGGTGAGTCTAGTTAGACCACTAGGCAGTTCCCACAGGAATGCAGTTCTGGGTGCTGTGTATGTGGCACAGTCACAAAAAATTCTGAGAGCCACATATTGGAATAATAGGTACCGGTACCATTACCTCCCCCTCTACTCCTATGTTTATTCTGAATCCCATACCATCCTTTCTGTTTCCATTGCAATCCTTTCCCCTTTTTCCACAGTCCTTGTAGGTTGATTTTGAGCAATTGCCTATTACACTCTGGTTTTATATGGATTGTGACTTACACTATTTTCTAAGCAGACAATACCCCTACCCATCTCCCTATCTCCCTGGCTGTCATGAACCTGCATGTCATGTCAAAGGTTGTCAAGTCCTTATGGTCTGAGTTGGGCACATAAGATACCCACTTTCTGAAATCTGATATAAATTATACCTTGTGAGAGACTAATGAATTGTGTGTAAAACAGGAAGCATAGGCCATCTGTCGAACAAACTCAGCAAACCTTCAGTCGACTAACTACAAGGACAGATACAATGGATAGTGGATTAATTGGGCCAGAAATTGGGGCATTCCCAAAATCATTTGTGTTCGATACAATGGCCATCACTATATACATTGCCATGGTCCTCAACCTTGTGCATACACTAGATGCTTATAGCATCTTGGCTGGTATTAGTCACTGTAGAGGACCAGCAATTCTGACCTTGATATTTGGGCTTCCGCTGGCTAGACTACCAGATATTGTTCTCCCCCCACTCCCAAATAACTTGCCTATATGGGTTTATGATAATTGGGTCTTGGCGTTAAACAAATTAGAGACCAACTGGGCCTTAGGGCCAGTTACTGATATTGATAAATTGACACCATAAGGGTGTTCAATTGGAATAGAAAGTATGCAAGCTCTTCCCCCAATGTCACTTTATCTTAACTAAGATCTAACTACCAAGCAGGAAGTATTGCCAAGGCAGGGAGTTTTGGGGGGTTTCTGAAGAAAACGGCTATCGAGTGGGGAGGTCTATGGAATTATGGCAGTGGATTGTCTACCAGGTGAACTCAAGGGCATGTCAGTTTATTCACCCTCAACACTCGAGGTTACGGCTTGTTTTAAAAACCTGTTACAGTATACCACCCTTGGCGAACCACACTACTATGTCCACATTACATCCATTAAGGAGACTGAAGCTCAATCAATACTAGGCAGATTCCGCTTCCATGATCACCCAGATGGTGTGAAATTATTTGATCCCAGTTGTCACAAACTGTGACTAAGCAAGGCAGATTTTACATAGCTCGGAATTTCAAGCTATAGGTATGTTGGGATTTTACATGATACATACTAGTGCATTATAGGTTATTATGTTTACTTGTTTGTGACTCACAGTTGTGAGTCACATGAGATTATGATTTTTGTACATCACTCATAATTATGAGTCATGGGTTTCACTCAGGTGATGTGAGTTGCATACCTGACTTGGTTATTATGTTTTGATTGGTTTTAGGCATGTTGCGTGGTGCCTCATAGGAGTTAGCTGATGGATTTTGCATGACTCATAGTTATGAGTCACAGGGTTCGCATGATGCAAGGTATAAGTCATGCCAGGTGAAGAGCTACTATATAAAGAGTCAATAGGACCCCGAGTATTAGCTCTTCACATGTTCTTCTCGTTTATTTCCTACCTTTATATTTTACCAATAAAACCTACCTTTATGCTCTTTAAGATTTATCTTAATACATGAGGGAAAACTATCTCTCGTCCCATATCACGAGTCTAAGTCCTAAGTAAGGACTAAGAAGTTTAAGAGAATAGGCGTGACAAGATAGAAGTCAAGGGACTTAGCTATCATAGTCACATAGGCAACAGTCTAAGAACTATTACCTTATCAAGAGAGAAGTATCATTACCTGTTGCCTGAGCCTACTTGGTAGGATTCTTAACACCAGTAATGAAATGGAGTCAAAGACTGGCCTCCTTAGTGGGGCAAACCTTGGAAGCCTAGTGAGCTCATACTTTGGATCCCAGAGCGATCCATCAGCGAAAATAAATCCTGCGTCAAACGCGCGAGCGCCGCGTCCGGATGCCCGGTGTTTTTCCCCTGCGTCCCCTGCGTCCTGTGCGTCTGGTCTTGTGTTGCAACGGCCAGCCGCGTCCGCTGCGTCCTCCATTTCAACCCCCGGTTTATCCTGTCATTTGTGACGCCTCCCACGTCCGGCCGTCCTGACGCCGTCCCCACTCACCTCCCACATTTCATTCTATTCTGGACGCCCGTATCCACACCTTCTTTCTCCATCCTGTTGTAACGCATTCGGCGTATCTGCTCTTCTCAGGGAGTCGATACTGTGTTTTGATACCCGGCATCCCCCCGTCTGGTTCACATCGTCCCATCCTCTGGCGTCTGGACTCGGTCCACATCTCCTCCGGGAGCCTGCACCTCACTGGGAACTCCTGATGCCGCACTTCTACTTTCAGAATTGGGTCCTACCGATTTCAGGACTCTGTATCTCGTGTAGGCTTCCATTTGCCGCCACCCCATTCCCACTGTGAATGTCATATCTCGATCAAGTTTATTTCCATTTTATGACTTCCGAATCTATCTACATTATGCTATCTACGGAGGGTTACAACTCCAAGAGCTTCCCGTTATGTGATATCCATGCC
>LN890965.1:199514-210745 GCA_900010015.1 Tuber aestivum | reverse complement strand
CGTCAAAGCCTGCCGATATTGAGCCATCAGAGCATATTTTGAACCTAGTAAGTCAGCAATCAATGACCGGATGCTCTGCAGATTGTTAACAAAGATAGATACGACAAAAACACTCTGGGGTAAGGTCACAATACGTCTACCATCTGAAGCATAACATTGTAAAGTTATATGAACTGTGTTAAGAATCCTACCGGGTAGGATCTAGCGACAGGTAACGATACTTCTCTTGAACGGTGATAGCTCTCAGGCCTATGCCTACACGGTTCCGATAGTCCAGTCCTTTGACTACTATCGTATTCGCGTCTATCTTTATATTCTTCTCCTCAGTCCTCGCTTAGGACTTAATCTCTCCACGTGAGAGGAAAGACAATTCTTGGGTTTCTTAAGATAAATCTTAAAGAGCGTAAAGGTAGGTTTTATTGTAAATAACTTAAAGGTAGGAAATAAACAAGAAGAACGTGTGAAGAGCTAATACTAGGGGTCCTAGTGACCCTTTATATAGTAGCTCTTCACCTGGCGTGACTCATACTTATGCATCACGCAAACCTTGTGACTCATAACTATGAGTCATGCGAAATCCATCAGCCGACTCCTATAAGTCGCTGTGCAACATACCAATCAAACTATAATAACTAAGTCAGGTGCGTAACTCGCGTCACCTGAGTGAAACCCATGACTCGTAAATGTGAGTCATGTGCAAAAATCATAACCTCGTGTGACTCACAACTGTGAGTCATGAACAGGTAAACATAATAACCTATGGCGCACTAGTGTGCGTCATGTGAAATCCCTACATACCTATAGCTTGGAAATCCTAGCTATGTAAAATCTGCCTTGCTTAGTCACAGTTTGTGACATTAGCTCCCCTCTCCCTCAGCCCGAGTCCCATCGGGCTTACAACAGTCTATCCTCCAATCCTCTCCATGCCCTTGCCTGTAGTCCCCACTTGGCTTCCTTGTTCAGCCAAGTGCTGACTTTCCGTACTCTCGTCAGGGCCCTTTCTGCCTCCTTTTCTTCCCTCCTCCAGTCGTTTTGGAGTGCCCTCCTTATCCTCGTTTCCTCCCTTAACTCGCTCTGGAGTTGTCCTATTTTTTCCGCTTGCCATTCCAACAATTTCTTCGTCTCCTCCGCTTCCGCCAACAATTTCATTACCGTCGTCTCTGGTTTTTCCATCTCCTCTTCCCAGGAGACATGCCTCGTCCTCCTGGTCTTTGCCCATTTTCGTTTTTTCGCCCCCCTCCTCTTTGACTCCGTCCTCGGAGTCGGTTGTATGTATTGGACCAGAGCCACTGGCTCTGGTGTGGGGGATCTCGTTGGCAATCCCAGAGGTGAGGTCTTGGGTGGCCATCGGTTCGTCTCCCGAGGCCAATATCCTGCACCCTCCTTGTCTGTCCAGTGTACTTGGCACTCGTCATTGTAGCAACCTGTCCATGACAGGTTCGCGTGTTCCCTTTCGGGTGTTGTAGTTTTCCTCAGGTTGAGGTCCACTAGGTTGGTCCAGTCTTCATTGCTCAGCTCCTCCTTGCTTGGAGCTGGCTGTGAAGTGGGGGTTCGGTATCCCGGGCTCGTTGGTGTGATGTGTTTGAACGCTTCGCGTCCCAGCTCGGTCTGGAGTGACGCTCTCAACGGTATTGTTTCCATTTTTATCTGAGGCTGATGCCAGGAGTAGGTGTCTGTTCTGTGTAGTGGCGGGGCCACATATTCGGATTCGGGTGCGTCTTCCACCATTGGTTGACGGCTTGTTGGGGTATCGTTGATGGAATTGATTGACTGCATTTTGCGCGTGATCGAAGTTCTCGGCTGGGTACCAAGTCTTATCGTGTTCTGGGGAGTATCCAGTCCACTTCGCTCGGTATTGCAAGCGACCGTAGTGTGATCGAGAGTCGATGATTGCTTCGAGTTCGTATTCTGATTCACCGTCTATCTCAATAGGCGGTAGTGGGGGTTTTTCTTGATATGGCGGAGGATTGTTTTGATAGAGTACGAGGAGGCTGATGTGGAAGGTATTGTGTATTTTCATTGACGGTGGGAGGTCGAGCTTATAAGCGCGGCTTCCTATTTTTACCAATATCTTGAATGGTCCTGTTTTCTTGTAATCCAGTTTCTTTGTCGGTCACGTGGTTCGGATGTTGTGTGGTAGTAACCAAACCCTGTCTCCTGATTTTAGGTTTGGATCTGGTTTTCTGTAGCGATCGTAATCTTCTTTTTGTCGTAATTGCGCCGTGACCATTTCGTTTCGTAATGTGTCGTGTAGTTGACTCATATCCTTTTTATCCGTTATCTTTCCTTGGAGCATATGACCTATGCTTTCGTATTCAGGGTGTGTGCCGTAATTTGCGAAGAAAGGAGTTGTTTTGATTGTTTCTTGTTTTCCGTTGTTGTAGGCGAACTCGGCTAGTGGTAACCAGTCGTATCAATCATCTTGTTGGTAGTTGACGTATGCACGGAGGTATTGTTCCAGTATGCCCTTAATTCTTTCCATTTGTCCATCCGTCTGGGGGTGGAAGGCTGTGCTCATTCGTCGCTCGATTCCCAATTTTTCCGTTGTTTCCTTCCACACTTCAGAAGTAAATAGTGATCCTCTGTCGCTAATGATGTCTTTGGGTAACCCATGTAGGCGGTATATTTCTTTTAGAAATACGGTTGCAAACTGCCGTGCCGTCATATCCGTTTTGCATGGTATGAAGTGACTCATTTTGGTCAAGCGATCTACTACCACTAATATGGCGTCATGATCGTTTGACTTGGGTAATTCGGTTATAAAGTCTAACGATATAGACTTCCATGGTTTTTCTGGGGCCTCATTTGATTTGAGTAGTCCGTAAGGTGCGTGTCGTACCACTTTGATTCTTTGGCATGTGTCGCAATTCTTGACATATCGTTTGATGTCTTCTCTTATCTTGGGCCAATAATATCTTCGGTTGATGAATTCGGTAGCTTTGGCGGTTCCTCCATGTCCGGCATATGGGGGGTCGTGATGGTGTCGTATGATCTCTGTGCGTAGTTCATTTTTATCCGGTATCCTGATTTTTCCATCGTACCACAAGTATTCATCCTTCCATTCACATAATCCTAGGGCTATGCCTTTGATTTCCTTCGTGCCGGCCTCCAGTTCCTTTCTTATCCTTTGACATTCGTCATCTTGCAGGCTTTCCTTCCTGATATCTTCTTCCAATGTCGTTCTTGTATTGATTTCGTTCAGTGATTCGTATCCACTGTCTTCTTCTTCCAATTGGAAATATTTTTCCTTGGGTAATAGTATTTGTTGCCTTTGTTTGATTCTCTCATCCTCTGGGGTATTTGGTTTGTCGTTTGACCTTCTAGTCAATGCATCTGGTTTTCCTCCTTCTTTTCCTGGACGGTATTCGATTTTGAAGTTGTAAGTGCTGAGTTTTTCCATCCATCTTATTTGTCGTCCATTTAGTTCCTTCGTGGTCATGAAGGGTACTAAGTTTTTGTGGTCGGTTAGAATTTCAACTGATGCATTGTTGTTTTAAGTGTATCTTCTCCATTCCTTCAGGGCCTGAACTATTGCTAATAGTTCCTTATCGTGAACATCATAGTTGCATTCTGCTGAGGTCATTGTCTTGGATCGGAATGCCACTGGCCTCTATTTGCCGTCTTCGCATTTCTGAGATAGTATGCCCGAGCATACATATTTGGATGCGTCCGTTTCGATCATAGTTTCTCTTTCTGGATTGAAATGCACCAAAACTGGTCCTTGGGTGATCTTGGTTCTTAATTCGTCAAAGGCCTCCTTTTCCTTGGGTCCCCAATTCCATTTGACGTCTTTCTTGGTCAGGTTGTATAGTGGTTTAGCAGTTCTGCTAAATCCTTCTATAAACCTTCGGTAGAAATTGCAGAATCCCATAAAACATTGTATATCTGTTTTATTTTTTGGGTATTCCCATTCCCATATCACTTTGGTCTTAACTGGGTCCATTTGTACTCCTTCCCCATTGATGATGAATCCTATATCTTTGAAGTATATGAGTACATCATCCAGGTAGACTATACAGCATATATCCAGGTACTTGTGGAGTACATTATTGATCCATCTTTGGAACGAGGCTGGTGCGTTGGTTAGCCCAAAGGGCATAACGAGGTATTGGTAATTCCCATATTTCGTGGTGAAAGTTGTTTTCCATTCGTCTCCTTTTCTTATCCTGACATTGTGGTAGGCGTCCCGTATGTCTAATTTGGTGAAGTATTTGGCTGACGCTAGTCGATCCAGTGCTTCGCCGATTAGAGGTAGGGGGTATCTATTCTTCTTCGTTATGCCGTTGAGGGCTCGGTAGTCGATGCATAATCTTAACTTCCCATCTTTTTTCTTGATGAACAGGATGGGTGATCCTCCGTTGGCATAAGATTGTTTGATCCATCCTCGTTCGAGGTTTTGCTGAATATATTTTCTTAGTTCTTCGAGTTCCGTTTCTCCTAGTGGATATATTCTTTTCTTGGGCAATCCCTCGGTGCTTCCTTCTAAATCGATTGCTAGGTCTACCTCGGGTCTGTGAGGTGGTAACTTGGTGGATTCCTTTTCTTAGAATAGGTCCAGGTGCTGGTGATATTCTTTTGGTATTATCTGATCCAATCTTTCTTCTTTTGCTTGAGTTCGATTCCTTATGGCCAGTTCGGTACTGATGTTGATTTTGGCCAGACTAATCTTTTCTTCTTGGCTATCCCACTTAAGGATTCCTGCTATGTCTCCTCTGCGATAAAACTTGCCGAATGCTTGTGCCGATATCCGATTAATTTCAACCTTTGGTTGTTTCTTCTTGGTTGGACCTTGGTTGTTCGTGCTTCCGAACCCCTTGGTTTCTCTGGTTGTTTCTTTTAGGCTCGTCACCTCTTGGAATTCTTGTTCATTGATCTTTTCGATGATCAGCTGTGCAATCTTGTCGCCTTTTTCCACCTTATGGTCCTGGTTCCCTTGGTTGACCATGACAGCTTTCAATTCACCTGTGTAGTCGGCGTCTATTACTCCTGCGTTGGTAGTGAGTCGATGTCTGACTGCGAGACTGCTGTGTGGTGCTATGCGCCCATAGGTGCCTTGAGGTAGCTCTATGGCTATTCCTGTGGGAATGATTACCTGCCCTCCGGCTGGTATCGTGATTTCTTCATTGGCATACAGGTCGTGTCCTGCTGCCTTCTTTGATCCTCTTGTGGGTATCTTAGCCTCATGGCTTAATCTTTGAACTTTGATCCTTTGGTCCTTTGTTTGAACTTGACTGAATTTTGCGTCTAGGTTCATTTGATTTGCTTTCTCTTCTGGAGTGGCATATATTACTGGCGAACTGTTGAGACACCATGTCGTACATCGTTCGCTGGTAAACGTAACCTTTCCTTCTTCCCAATTTAGGCTGGGATTATGTTGTCTTAACCATGGCATTCCGAGAATTATCTCATGGTGTTGTAGATTTGCCACTTGGAAAGTAGCCACTTCCCTATGGTTTCCAATTTCTATAGGGACCTGCGCGGTATGGGTTATAGGTCCCATGGCGCTGGGTTTTCCATCGGCGAGGTAAATCTGTCTTTCCTTTTTTGCTTTCTTGGTTCTTAGCTGATGTCTCTTGCAGACTTCTTCATCGATGAAGTCCTCCGTGGCTCCGGAGTCGAGCATTGCGTGTATCGTGGTTTCTTGTTTTTTGTCATTATAGATTTTTGTTTTGATCATAATATGATCATTGTCGTTATCTCCCGTATTTGCGTTTAAAAGAGTGTAGTAGTTGGCCATTGCGATGGGTTTGTCTTTCGGAGGGTCCCTCAGACCATCTATTGCTAGGGACCTTTGTCTTTTGCCACCGTTTCGTATTCTTCTTCGATTTCGATTTCCCTTAGGTTGCTGCGTGGTTGAAACCTAGGGTTGGTCCTCATGTTCTGCTGTTTTCTTTCTTGACTTGGAATTGGATTGGCGGATCGTCTGCAATCCTTAATCACATGTCCTCCTATGCCACATCTTAGGCATAGATTGTTGTTTCATCGTCGAAGGTACTCGTCTTTTGAAAGGTTGAGTGAGGGTTTCCTTCTAGTTGCATCCAGGTCCATGGCATCTCCTCCTTGGGTGGTAGTTCGATAGGTTCCATTCTGGTTCCTGGGTGCGCCTTGGTTTCTTGTATTCGTATTGTACTGGCTCTTCTGAATCCAGTCTAGTTGTCCGAACTGGATTTCTTTGCGGATGGCCCAGTGTGCCATTGCTTCAGTTGTAGTGAATCTTTCTTCACTAAATCTCCATGCGTCTTGATAGGTCTTTTTTAAGCCTTTCATGAACCACCTCATAGCTGAGGCCTCGTCGCAAGCCGCATCATACTGGAGTAGTCGAAACTCGTACCAGTAATCGGTGACAGTTTTTGCCCCTTGGTGGATATCATCCAATTTATTCCTTGCTGATTGGCTCAATTCTAAGTCCGTGAATTGGGCTTCAAATATGTTTTTGAAGCTGGCCCAGTCCGTCCAGGGTGCGGCGTTGCTAACCACGATGGGGGTTATCCATTTTAGTGCTTGTCCTTCCAGTAGTGTAAGGGTGTATCGTATTTTGTCTTGGTCATTTCCCATAGTCCATCCGACAGCATCGAAGTAGGTCAAGAGTTGGACCATAAATCCTCGTAGCTTGCTTCGTTCTCCATCGTATCGTAGTGGGGTCTTGACTTTGGGTTGTTGTCCGGCTCCTCTTATAGCTTCTCGTATCATTTGTTCCACTTCATCCCATGGAATCATCTGAGGAGGTACTGGTCCTGCCGGAGGCGGACCTGGGGGTGGTGCTGGTCCTGACATTCTCTCAGGTCTTGGTGTCTCGGGTGGGTCTTCTTCGTTCGGAGGGGTAGTTTGTTCAGGTATAACTGGACTTGCCGATCTTGCCGAGTGTCGACTTGCTTCGCTTAATGCTTCTTCCAATCCTCCTAATCCTAGACTGTCGTCTTGGACGTCTATGTCTCCCTCGTGATCTCTGTTGAATGGATCCGTTGTGTAATCGTTAAGTGTCGCGTTGAAGACACGTTCTAATGTTAAGAATCCTACCAGGTAGGATCTAGCGACAGGTAACGATACTTCTCTTGAATGGTGATAGCTCTCAGGCCTATGCCTACTCGGTTCCGATAGTCCAGTCCTTTGACTACTATCGTATTCGCGTCTATCTTTATATTCTTCTCCTCAGTCCTCGCTTAGGACTTAATCTCTCCACGTGAGAGGAAAGACAATTCTTGGGTTTCTTAAGATAAATCTTAAAGAGCGTAAAGGTAGGTTTTATTGTAAATAACTTAAAGGTAGGAAATAAACAAGAAGAACGTGTGAAGAGCTAATACTAGGGGTCCTAGTGACCCTTTATATAGTAGCTCTTCACCTGGCGTGACTCATACTTATGCATCACGCAAACCTTGTGACTCATAACTATGAGTCATGCGAAATCCATCAGCCGACTCCTATGAGTCGCTGCGCAACATACCAATCAAACTATAATAACTAAGTCAGGTCCGTAACTCGCGTCACCTGAGTGAAACCCATGACTCGTAAATGTGAGTCATGTGCAAAAATCATAACCTCGTGTGACTCACAACTGTGAGTCATGAACAGGTAAACATAATAACCTATGGCGCACTAGTGTGCGTCATGTGAAATCCCTACATACCTATAGCTTGGAAATCCTAGCTATGTAAAATCTGCCTTGCTTAGTCACAGTTTGTGACAAACTGCCCCAGGACCCTGCAGCTGTCCAGTGCAGGGTTGAATATCTCTTAGAAGGGGATCGGTTTATGTGCGACCCGGTCGGGTACGAGGTTGGTCACTGGCAGCAGAATTGGTAGACCTTGGATTCTCGCTAACTCAGACTAAACAGTGCACAGAATCTCAGTTTCAGATTCCTTGCGCCTCAGATCGTCAATGCTATCTATGGCAAGCATTTTGCGGGAAAGAAAATGCGAGGTATTCTAGAACCCGACTTTATAACGGAGATCAACGGCACTATGGTGTGTTTGACTTGTGCTATAATCTGCCATAGACTTAGGGCGTGGCAGACGGGGGCATACGTGGAACCAAGGGACTTCAAGCCTGATGGGGTAGGAGGTAAGATGCTCCCGAAACTCTTCATGCTGCGTCGACACCGATCCGACTAACATATCGCTCTCGCGCAAGACCTCTTTGCGAGGCAGGTTCGAACGTGGCGGAAATGTCCGGCGTGGGTACAGGACAGGATTCTCGCAGGAATCTGGCAGACTATCACCCAAAAGGTCGAGCAACAATATGGTGTCCAGGAAGATCGATGGGAAGGCTACGATGTTGACTGGGATGCTGTTGCGGCAGAACTGGAGAACCGGGAATCCAGGCAATCGCACCAGCAGCCCCGCCGGCAGATCTACACTACGCCTAAATCACCCATCATATCACGACTGGTACGCGGAGATAGCCGGAATCTATCGCAGGACACTAATGTGACATCTGATTTTGGCCAGACATCGGGGAGCCCAGCGCTAGCGTTCCGACATTGTGACCCAAGCAGCCAGGATGATACCCTAGAGTGCGGCATTGACAGATAATCTCAGGTGTCACGACTCTCGTTGAGTTTCGGCGATTCACAAGGCACGAAAGAGGCACCCATAGGACTGTCGGGCAGTTGCGATTATGCAGCATTGGGCATGTGAGGGAAGGGTGGGGACGTCCAAAAAGGCGGGGGAGGGGGTACTTCAGGAGAATTGACGAGGGGGAGAGGGTATTTTAGGAGAATTGGCGAGGGGGAGGAATACATGTAATAAGGGAATAAATTGCAGAGAGATGACGTGACGCTGAACTCCATAGACGTCATGTAGCTACTTGTATGAAACTTGAAGTTCACGACGCAATCATGCACTGTAAAAGAGCCAAAGGTGAAGAAAGCAGAACCAGGCCCAACGGTAGAAATTGTGAGAAAAATGTATCAATCCGGACGTGTGCGTGGAGAACACGACACCAGAGCGAAATGGGGGCTGGGCATGGTCCAGATCACAGACGAAATATTCACGGGGTGCCAGGATTTTGGAACCAGATACCATGATATCCGGATCAACCAAGAGTGTTATGTAGACGTCCAGATAGGAGGACGAACATACCAGAACCGCCCAGAGTTGTCAAGGAGATGGGGCGTCGAGTCCAGATGGTGAGGTGCACGGTTAACCGAGTTAGGAGAGGGGAGGATTCAGTAATTGGGATCAGGATAGAGAACGGGAGGAGTTAGGTAGTTACAGCACGATGTGCTCAGGTGCCGTGGGATTGGGACGATGAGGGGGTGCGGCATAGACAGTCCGGACGTAGCGGGCGTCGGGAGCGACGTCCAGATGGGAGCAGGAGGCGACAACGAGAAAGCGGGGAGTTCGGGCACCAGGGCGCCGCGGCGTCGCGTCCTGAGTAACGGTTTGCGTCCTGTACGTCCGGTGCATCTGATGCACAGGACGCACAGGACGCAAGTATCTATTTTTGCTGATGTCTCTTATACTGGTATAACCAGCAGCTCCGCCGCAAACAGCTTCCTCAGGCTCATTTCTCTGCCAAGGTCTCATGGCTCACGAGGATCGATTGGGCCATTTTTACTTGTAATTGGGACAGGTATGCTCTCACTCTTCCCTCTTAATAGCATGTATTTTGAATTTTACTAAGGTTTTGGAAATCATCCAAATACACAGAAAATGTCTACAAAGGGGACCACATTTCCAATCTTGGGGATTTATATCCAGGGTTAAACATTTAAAAGATAGGAAGATTAACCGGAGTAACTCGTGGGAAAGTCAATAAAGCTGTGCTCTTACATTGGGATAACGGTTAGAACAGACAGGGTCTGAGGGTCAGGTAGCCCAAGGTACACCACAATCAGGACAGGCAGGACTCTGGAGACAGGGTCTAGGTGTAGGGGCACAACCGAAGTGGGTTGTACGAGGTTCAGGATTCAGGGGATCAGGGTCAGGGTTCAGGCGTTCACGAGGACGCCAGATAGTAGAGAGTGTAATTCCTAGGTACAGGTGTCTAAAGGAGATTACCAGATTGCATAAAGAATACAAAATATAAGGGGGCATATCCCCTTATATAAAAGAAAACCATCCCTGATCACTAATACAAAGGAAAACTCTTGGTGTCGCGCGCAGCTGTGATATCTCCATCACGTTCTGTTAAGTTCCATCACGCCGTAACGCATACTGTTACACATAGGAACACACAGACCTTCCCCGCGCACAGACCTCCCGAAAACCGCGAAAAATCCATGGCCAACACCCCCCTCCGGCCCCGCCGGTCGCCCTGCACGCAGTAGTAGAGTCGCCGGAATTTGGTGTCCCGACAGTATAAACCGGTTGCAACGAAGCATGCTTCATAACACCGTATACGTCGTCGCCGTCCGTCCGACCGAAAGATGTTCGCAGGATATATAAGAGGGGACCTCAGGCCGTGTCTGAAAAGTGGAATGGAGTCAATCGGACGGGTAACCACGGAGCTATGAGCTAAGCGAGATTGACCATCACAGACATGGACAGAAAGTGTTGGGACGAAATCACCAACAGTCCAATGAGTTATCGGGACGTGCCCGTATAGACAAGGCACGGGGCCCAGTCTAACGCTCACATAGTATAGTGCCAACCGGAGGCCTATCTATGGTTGAGGGACTTTCTCACGACGTTGACTAGTCCAATCGTGGCGGAAAGTCCTCAATGTTGATGCAGTCAAGTTGCAAAGTCATGGTGCATTGATAAGTCTCCCGACAGAGCTGATCACTCCAGTCAGAATTAGGAGGACAGCGAGTTGGCTCGAAGCGAGACCACTCGTTTGTACTTAAACCTCCGAGACGAAGGGATCATGCGTTTTCGCCGGAGAGGTTTCAAACGCCCTCACGGAAACACGACAACGCATGGAGACCGTAGTTCGAGCAAGACACAAAGTTTATCAGGGTCAAACGGATGCCCATTACGGAAGTAAGGGTAGGAAAATAGAAAGGGTACATTATTTGGTATAAGATAGATGTAGCCCGCGACCACCCAGACGCGGAATATAAATATCGAGGTGCCTCCTTAGCTTTCAGACATCCTCCGTCTCCGCTACACCTCCGGCGATTGAAAACTCAACACCACGGTTTTTATCGTGAGTTTTTTGTTTCGTCGCGAAACCTTCTCCTCCCTCCCGCCCACTCCTGCCTTTGGCCTCGGCCTAGGGGAGTCTGGCTCCTCTCTCCTCTCCCACCCGGAGGTATTGACTTCGGTCTACCGTCCCTGGGTCCTCTCTCT